>JAKGGE010002748.1:0-44997 GCA_023748175.1 Hoolock leuconedys | reverse complement strand
GACATAGATAGAAGGCTTTGATAAAGTTCAGGAGCCAGCTCCTCACCAGACAATCTCCCAGAGCCTTGATCTTGGACTTCCAGCCTCCAACTGTGATAGCTTCAGAACTGCCTGAGGTCACAGAGCTGGGGCCAACCACAAGCCCAAGTCCCCAGGTCCAGCTTACAGACCTACTGCTACCACGGAGTCCTGAGGGACCCAGGGCACGGGTGAGCAGAGCATCCGCTACACTTCCCGGCCAGCCAGTTTCCTCCTGTCAAATGAGCTGCCCCACCTGTTCTAACTCTTGTATATTGTCACATGTGTATTAAATGGAGTTTTTAATCCAGATTATTCTAGTAAGTCTAGCAAAGTAGAGTTATCCTGGGTCTTAAACTTTTGATCTCGCCTCTATACCAAAGTTAGTTCTCAGAACTCAAAGATGTTAAGACTCAATGTTTTTGCTATATTAAGAACTAAATCTGAAAAAATATAAAAACCTACAAATTTGCTTAAAATACATTAGCAAAGAATTTCATGTTATGAATAACTATTTCAATAAAAATAAGTAATTTCTAAAATAAAATTTGAGAAAATGTGGAACTGTTGTACATTCCCGTAAAGTCTCTGTATGTCTGGCTTCTGAGAAGATAGACTTTGTAGTATGTTGTTTGGGATAAAGTTTATGAAGAAAACTGGCCTCCTATAGTTGGGGAGGTTGGAAAGGGGAGGAATATTTTAGCAATCATTGTAATTTCAAATATTCTTATTTGATGGCACACCAAAATGACAAGTAGTTTTGTAAGGGTTATTTGCAATGGAAAATCTGAGCAAAATAATCAGTGAACTCTTGTGTTAAAATTCATTGGCCACGGCCAGGTGCGCCTGTGCCTGTAACCTCAGGACTTTGGGAGGTTGATGATCACGGCAAGTCAGAGATTCCCAAGACTATCCTGGCTAACACAGTGGAAACCCCATCTCTACCAAAAATACAAAAATTTCAGCTGCATGGCGGCTCCGTGAAATCCCAGCTACTCGGGAGGCAGGAGAATGAGCCAGGAACCCAGGAGGCAGAGGTTGCAGTGAGTCAAGACGCGCCATTGCACCTAGCCTGGGGACAGAGAGCACACCAAGTCTAAAAAAATAGAATTCATTGGCCTAGTTTGCACCTTGAATGGACTTTTGACCTTGCATTAGTTTATAGTCTCATTGGTAACTTGGAAAAATATTGTTCACTGAGTTGGCACATTTCATTCTTTTCAATATAAATAGTAAAAGTCACACTCCCAGAAAAAATCACAAATCTCTTCTGTGAAAAATCGTCACTCAGGAAGTTTCTCAACAAACCTCGCCTTTCTTCCAGAATTTTTTTATATTGCTGGGTTCAGCTGTCTCTCACTTCCATGTTGGAATGCAATGGCGCACCCTCAGCTCATTGTCGGTCTCCACCCCTAGGTTCAAGCCATTCTCCTGCCTCAGCCTCCCAAGTAGCTCTTCTGACCAGCACGCCACCACACCTGGTAATTTTTGTATTTTAGTAGAGACAGGGTTTCATCATGTTGGCTGTGCTGGTCTTGAACTCTGACCTCAGGTGATCCACCTGGCACGGCTCTTGTAAATGTTGGGATACAGGCATGAGCCACCTCATTCCAGGCCAGTTTTGCAGAATTCTAAGCCTTGCTTAAAAGCGAAATTTTTATCATGGCAACATATATCCTCAATTTTTTTTTGAGACGAGTTTCTTCTTGCTGCTCATTGGAGTGCAGTGAAGCCATCTTGGCTCACTGCAACCTCCTACCTGCTGGTTTCAAGTGACTCTCCTGCTTCAGCCCTCCCGAGTAGATGGGATTACAGGTGCGCCAACATGCTCAGCTAATTTTTTGTATTTTTAGTGGAGATAGGTTTCACCCATGTTGGCTGTGGCTGGTCTGGAACCCCACCAGATGATCTGCCTGCTCCCAGCCTCCCAGAATGCTGGGATTGTGGTGTGTGAACCACCGCACCTCAGCCCTCAATTGTTTTTCTTGAAGTGACAGGTTCACACTGATTTTCAATACAGTGTCTGTCAGGATAGTCATACTTGCCTGTCAGTCCCTTTTATACCATTAGTGTAAGTGTCATCATAGTGAAAAAATGGCAAATAACATGATGTTACTAAAATAGCTTGGACTTCATGGGAACCAATTATAGGAAATCACTAATCTAGAAACAATGTTACCGTGAAAATGCTGCCTTCTAAGAGCCATGTTGAGACTCATATTACCTGATTTGCATTGCAACCCCTGTATTAAACAAAACTGTACGGTATTGTCTAAGAATAGACATTTAGACCAATAAAACAGAGGGATTCACAGATAGACTTCTCCCCTTCCCCTATCAGTTATTTTTGTTTTGTTTTTGTTAAATATGCAAAAGGTAATTTAATGGCAAAAATGGTCTATTCAGTAAATGGTGATGGAAGAATTAGATGTTTATATATAAAGTAAAATGAGCCTAACTGGGCAATGGTGGCTCATGGCTATAATCCCAAGTACCCTTTGGGAGGCCTTGTGGTGGATCACCCTGAGGTCAGGAATTCGATACCAGGTTGGCTAACATGGTGAAACCCCGTCTCTACTAAAAAATACAAAACAATTAGTTGGTGTGGTGGTATGCCTGTAATTCCAGCTACTCAGGAAGCTGAGGCAGGAGAATCACTTGAACCTGGGAGACTGAGGTAAGGTTGCAGTGAGCCGAGATTGCACTATTAAAATTTGCCTGGGCGATGGAGCAAGATGCTGTCTCAAAAGAGGGTCTTTACCCCAAATTCTCACATTATATAGTTACCAACATGGATGAAACCTTAAAAATAGAACTGGACACTATGAACTGCTAAAGAAAACATAGGAGAAGGTCTTACAATCTAAGTATAGGTAAAAGATTTTTTTAGATTCTTTTCTAAATGAAAAATTGATAAACATTTCATCAAAATTTAAAACTTCTCCATAGATACCTTATGAACATACTGTGACAAAATGAATATACTGGGAAAAACTGCTAACAAAACACATAAATTCCATAAATTATTATAATACAACCCAGTTTTTAAAATGAGCAAGACATCTGAATAGAATATCTTCGGAAGCTCTGTGAATGCCCTAATCCTTTAAAAAATTGTAATGTCATCAGTTATCAAAGAAATGTAACTTTGAAAACTACGGTGAGGTACCATCCACCAGAATAGAATTAAAATTAAACTAAGTTAAAATCATTAACAGCAAGTATTATAAAGAAACGGAACAACTGAACTCTTCAAAAATCTCTGGTCTGAGTACAAAATTGTAACAGCTGCTTTGGAATACAGCAAGCTAGTAGTTTCTTATAAAAATCTATACCTTGACCCAGCAATTCCATTTTCTAATAACTTATGCCTTCAGTCACTAAGTAAAAGACTTGTCTGTGTCTTAATGTTCCTACATATATTCTGTAGTCCAGTCTTAGACTTTCATGTATGTAAATTGAGCATTGATTAGTACTATAGCCTATGTTATGCGGTTCTTCCTGAGATGTTACAGTTAAACTTGGTTCACTTTGTTTTATTTTTCTTCTTTTTAGTCTTTCTTCATGCCGCTTATCTAAGAGACTTTGTTTCTAGATCTTAGCTCGCGTATGTGGGACTGCTCGACCGCGGTCAACACAGTAAAAGTAGATGCCCCAGTCTGGCCCCTTGCCCATTGGCACTGGTTTTAAAACACTGGTCCACCAGATCCCTCTCGCAACTCTGATGAATTAGAAGACAGTAAGTATTCATATTTAGAGTAATAATGTCATGAATTACAGATTGAATCATTAAGGATAGATTTAGGACAGGAAGGCACTGTTTCTTCTTGCTTTGTGGTGAATTGTATTGAATTTGAATGTACAATTAAAAAAAGAAAGAAAGAAAATGTGTGAAGCCTCTTACTTTATCTAGCATTTCCCCCTTTCCTTATTTCCCCTGTACCTTGTTTCTCCTTTAAGATGTACAAAGAAGTTCAGACTGTCTCTCAGAACATATTCAGAATTGTGTCTAGAGCCAGACTGGTGGCTTTGCTGGTATAAAGAAGTTGCAATTTCACTGGGACGACCGTTTCCTTTTAAGTTACACCTGGAAGCATTTAGTAAATAAAAGGAAATTTGACTACTTCTGAAGTCCTTCTGGAACTTTAGAGATTTGACATTTTGTATAGAGATTAATCCTTGTCTTCCAAAGCATAACTCTTGCAGTTTTCCCTTGGCATCTGGGGAGATTTGATTGGTTCCGGGTTCTCGGATACAAACTTGTCCAGGAAGAAGCCAAGACTTTTTATATAAAATGGTTGTGTGTGTGTAAACCTATGTACACTTCATATCATCTCTAAATTACTTACAGTACCTCGTACAATGTAGAAGCCTTCTGTAAATAGTGATTATACTGTATTGCTTAAGGTATGTAATAGAATGCAAAAAAAAATCCTTACATGTTCAGGACAGGCCTTAACCATCCATTTTTCCCTGAATATTTTCGACCATGGTTGTTTGAATTGATCACGGAACCCGCAGATAACAAGAGGGCAGGCTCTATCCCATGAATCCTGTTTGAGGTAATTTGCTACACATATTATCATCTACATTATTCCCACCAGAGACCCTTAAGGCTGGGTAGAGAGTTAACTTTTATTACCACTGTAAATCTCTTGACAGCAACAGGAATAAACAAGTCCCTTTGTTTTCTGGAAACATTAAGAATATATCATAAATTTATTCTAGGACACCTTAATAAGCTACTAAAGAAAACCACATTTGTGCTCTATATGGTATGCTCTTGTGGGTTTCATTGTTGTTTTCAGGACGAAGGCTGGTGGTGGAGTGTTTTTCACAACTGAGGTCCTTAACAAAGTCCTTGCATCAAGGGAATTTTGTATGCACCCTTGGGAGTGGATGGCAGGAAGACATTGATAATGAGTGGTTTTGCTTCTCAATGGACATTAAAGAAGAAGTCTCCTGCAAAGCCTGGGGATTGATCCTCCAGAGCAAATATTTTGGAAGACGTCAACCTAGGTGAAAATATTCTAGCACTTGGCTACTGTGACAGATGCTCTGAAATATCCTCTCACGCTGGTAGTTAATAAGTTTTATAGTTTTTCTTTCTGGGTGATGTGGGGAATTTAGAGTATATATACCTTTAAATAGAGGTGTCAGGCATAGGGCTAAACCTCACATATATTTTTAATTCATCAGAATCCATGTGGTTAATATCATTTTCTCACAGATGAGAATCTCAAAGCTCAGGTTATGAGAGCTGAATTACGGCTTATAAGCTTGCAGTCACATAGCAGGTTGTTGAGAATCTAGAGAGGGTTGCACTTTAACCACTGTACCTGATACAACATTTGTCTTTAACTCAGATGAATTGTATACAATACAGAATTTGAAAATGTTTCAGTGTTTTAGAACTGAAAGCCAAAGGACTTCACCTATTCTCGAGAAAAGTAGCTTCCCTCCCCTGTCCCATCCCAGACTTGAATCCACCCACCAGGAGGCCTGCCAGGCCTGCAATGAGTACCTGGCTATGCTTTGGCAGCAAAGTGAGGTTGGATTTTGCGGCACAAGTTTACAGAAGGTAAACCATTTTCAGTTGTTTTCCTTTGCAGGAACTTCTTTTTTTTCTTGGTTATTCTGTGTATCCTATTCATAAAACCACCAGACTGATGGGGATGGTTACTGAAGCAGAGGGAGGATTTTGCCATTTTGGAAAGCCAAAATTTATTAGCTATTGGTTTTGACTCTACTTTAAAATACCGGGAATTTCGAGTACTAGTGAGTTGTTCATTTATAAACAAAATCGGTAAGCTCTTATGTTACACTTTCCTAATGTAGCAGCTTTCCAGTAGTTCATTGATAACCATACTCTTACCCTTCCCTTTATTTTTGGAACAGATGCAGCAAAATCAACAACCCCAGATAAATGAGGAGATAAGTCATCTCATCTCATTTTGTCTCTTTACCACACACCTGTTACACCTCCTCAAGAGCTTCGTAGATCTGTGGTCCTGCTGCATCATCAGAAGGTAAAAATCACAAGCCCCCTTATTGATTAGATTTTCTGTACAGACTGGTTGGAAAACATTTTATTTATTCTCAAAATTCCATATTGGAAACCCTAGGTTTTTGAATTGCCCTCTAAAAGGGAAGAAGAATTTTAAATATTCTTTGTAGTACTATGAGGGTATATTACAATCCTATCACAGGAGTATTCATTTGGTTTCCACCAATGAGATGAAAAATATTTGCTGCTTAAAATTTCCACTGCTTCAAAAATATACTAGAGAGTGTTTTTATACCTCTTTTGTACCCTTTTTATTCTAATAATAAATTGGAATGCGAATACTGGTACAATCTCGTTAATAGGAATTTCATTAGTACACAGGTTTAAATAAAACTGTAAACATGTCACATTCCCTGACCAAGATGTGACTGGGTGCAGAGAAATTTTGGAAAAAATTTGATTAATACCTTAAACTTATGATAGTTTAGATGGGTCTTGTATTAGACCCACAATTTATGAGTCTTTCTCAGATATTCTCTTACCCACTATTCCTTTTGCTTCTAGGGGTCTCCTGAAGAAATTACATCTTTGTGGTCTGAGTTATTTAATTCCATGTTTATGTCTTTCTGAGTAGGTACTCAGACCACAAATCCAGAAAGTACTGGCTAATGCGGAATCCTTTGCCTGGTATAGAGGGAGGTACTCCAAGTCTGTTTTTAGATTCCACACTGAAGGTTTGTTGGTCTAAAATTATAAAAAAATGTTTGATAGTGGCAAAAGAGTTTCTAGAATGGATCTATCAAACATTTATTCCTAGCATAGAGTAGCACTTAAATAGGTGATTGCAACATCTTATTTTCTTGCAGGATGTTAAATAAGCGTACTGTCAGTAAAAGTATACCATGTTAAATAATTTGTGAAATTCTGAGATAAGTCAAAAGGTTTTATTGAAAAAAAGTGTTTTTTCTAATTAAAACATTTTTCCCAATTATAAAAACATTTAAACAGCGTAGATATATGTATATATAATACAGAATTCATTAGAAACACTCCACTCTGTTCTATATCCCTTCTTGCTTACATATATTTTTATATTAAATACATATAAACAAAATAAGTACACATATAACGTATAGAAATGTATGTCATTCCAGCTATTTTTAAAAGTTATTGCATTGTATCAATGTAAGTTTGAATTTATTTTTAATCACTTTTCTTATTGATAAAGTGTTTCTTGCATTTTCTCCCCTCTTCCATAATAAGCATGCCACATTGACTATCCTACTATACATCTTTTGTCCACTTGTTGGAGCATTTATGCATAAGTTGTTAGAATTAGAATTAATCCTTGTCAGAGCTCGCCTACACATTAAAACAAAATTACGGTTATTACAGACTAGAGATGTGTGGTTTTGCTTTTCACTTTTTAAAGATGCGGAAGAGCCAGTGAAGAGGGAAGTCCTTGGAAGTCTTAGATGACCACAGAGGTTTAGTTTCTTTTTAACATAGAGATGAGGACCTTGTTCATCTGCTTACTAACGAAAGTTATAAACATTTCCAATTGTTTTGTCATATAGTTAAAAAGAAGCCTGCCTCTGCACTTTTGGTAAGTGTGTGAAGATTGAACATATTTTCAATGCTTACTGATCCCTCTCAGTTCTTCTCTGGAATTTTCTAGTCGCAGTCGCGTTTTAAAAAAAATTGTAGTCGTCGGGCGCTGTAGTTTCACGACTGTAATCCCAGCACTTTTGGAAGGCTGAGGTGGTGGATCATTTGAGGTCAAGAAAGTTCAAGACCAGCCTGGCCAACATGGTGAAACCCCGTCTCTACCAAAAATACAAAAAAATTAGCCAAGTAGTAGTATGCACCTGAATCCCGCTACTTGGGAGGCTGAGTCAGAGAATCCCTTTGGCCTGGAGGCTGAGGTTGTAGTGAGCCAAGATCGTGCTATTGCACTCAGTTCAGGACACAGTGACCCTGTCTCAAAAAAAAAAAAAATTGTTCAGTATCAGTTTATTATTGAAGATCTTTTTATATATTATGGATATTAAGCTCTTTGCCCAATATGAATTGAAGTATATTTTGGGGTTTTCTGTCATCTCTCAAGTTTGTTTTTCTATATGTCACAAGTTTTATAATTTTTTTCCTCCAAATATGCTACAGACCCTTCTACTTATTGACTTTAGTGTCATGCTTTTAAAAATGTCTTCCTTCATCACCTCAAGAGTTCAAAACTATTTTCCACTATTTTCCTATATTTTATTTTATGTTCAAATCTATTTCATCTGTATATGTTGTTTTATGATATAGAGATGCAAATTTTTCTTTTATACAAACATATCCAGCTTAATGTGAATAACATCATTTTGACTAATTCTCCTTTCCACCTCTCATGTGAAATGCCTTATTGCCCCAAATGTTTTTGATTACCTGAACTCTAGTCCATTCTTTTGCACTATCAAAATGGATTTATCAGAAAACACCTCTCAGCCTTTAGTGATAAACTTTGGATCCCTGAGGGTTGTATGGCATTATACAGAGTTGACTGTCACACACATTTGCTGTCACCTTTTGACAATCCTTTGCTGTGGACAGCTATTACTGTGTCCCATCTTAACAGTCTAAGGAGCACAGACATGGCAGATTTTGTCCCTGGTTCTACATCTGTCTTCACCTTTCCCTTGCACCCCGAGTTGGCTCTCTCATCCTCCTGCAGTGTGTCTCTCTTCCCTTCCTGCAAGAATGTGCTCTCTGATTCCTAGGTTTGCAGGCTTCCTCATGTATTACTAAAGCATCCATTGCTCATTTCCCTAGAGTATATTGGAGTCCACTTTCATTTAAGGTATACTAACCTGTTCTTGTCCCTTCTCTAGTCCAATCTCTGAGTGATGCTTACCTGTTCCAAGTAACCTGAACTGTCTGTTTCTTTCCTCTCAGGTTCTCTACTGCTGCTCTTCTTGGAAATAAATTAATTTCTAGAAGTTATTGACTCTTCTCTTGTCCTTTTAGGCCCTGCAATCTCAGTAGACCCATACCCTCTAAGTGCTGCTTTGAAGTCTTGGCCCAGCAGCTGGAGAAAAGTCCTGGGATGTGAGTGGCTCCCATCCCGTCCCTCTCACGAGACCCTAGAGAGTGGGTTGAGAGAACTCAGCAGCTCCAGGACATCAGTTCAATGCTTTGGACCAACATGTATACCCCTTCAGTAAAGCAGAATTCGTGTATTCCTGTCCTGGAAGCAGACCAAAAGTTCTGTTCTTTCTCCAGAGCATTGGAGCAGAGACCAGTGAGAACTCTCCCTTCTGTAGTGGTGGCTAGTTCTGGTGTTTGAAGTGAGGGTATTTTCTGCCTGAATCAGTATGTTTTCAGGCTACCATGAGCTGGCTGGTTCCTCTGTCAGTTTAAAAGCATATTGTGATCATAAGAGGTGAACTTAAAAGTCTCAAATAAGACCATGTGTGAGAACAGAAATTCACCTCCACATATTGATGCTGCATTCTGTGGTTATCATTTTGGTATAGCCTATAGTGTAAGGAAAAGGTATGCTTTTGGATACAGTACAAACCTTTCAGTGCTTTCTTATTGTCCCCACAGACGCACGGATCAAACTCCAGGGCAGTGGTGCTGTTCTTGCACCTGGCAGGCGTAGCAGCAGGCTGCTCCCAGAGTCCCGGCGCGGCAGGAGTACATGCAGAACTGTGAGTAGCTGCTGCTTGGGAGCAGCCAGGCCTTCCAGCATGTGGGCCAGACACTTGTGGGACATGGCTGGTCAGAGGTGCTGCCCATGAACTGCTCTGCCAATTGCTCACCTCCCCTGCACCACTCTTTTGGTGAGAGTAAGAGGAGCCTGCCTGAGCTAGCCCAGTGTGGGAGAGGCTCTGGGTGAGCCTCGGCTTGCTCCAGATTCAGACATGCCTCTAGGCACGCCTTTGACCCCATGTGAAGAGGAGTACAAGCTCAATTATGCCAAGGAAGAGGTATGGGAGGCAAGAGTTTTGGAGCATGTAGTCTTTCCCCTGACGCGTTGGCTATTTGCTTATTGTATACTCTTTATTCCCCTTTTTGGTGCTCAGATCATCACAAGTATAAGCACTTAGGACTTCAGGAGTCTGTTTTGTAGACTGTATTTTCCCTTTGAGAGTTCTCTGACTACATTCAGGCTCTGGGAGGAAACCTTCCTGTAAAGTCTCTGAGGTCTCTGCCAATAGGGTGCAATGGGTAGAGGGCAGGTAGAAAACCCCAGCCATTGTCAGAAATAGTGGTATTCCTCACCATCTCTGGACTCTCCCACCTGAGCCTGCTCGATATTTGGTTTTGTTTGTTCTTTGTTTGTTTTGAGACGGAGTTCAGCTGGTCGCCCAGGCAGGGAGTGTGCAGTGGCATCTCGGGCTCACTGCAACCTCCGCCTCCTGGGTTCAAGTACTCCTCTCTCGCTCTCAGCCTCCCCGGTAGCTGGGATTACAGGAACCCTACCACCATGCCTGGCTACTCTTGTATTTTAGTAGAGACGGGTTTCACCCATTCAATAGGCTGGTCTTGAATCCCGGACCTCAAGTGATCCACCACTGGCCTCCCAAAGTGTTACTGTATGCTGGAACTACCATGCCCAGCCTGATTTGGATATTTCTTTAGATAGAAATATGGGGTATCCCTATGTCCCAGGAATTTTAACTTATTGGTGCTTTGCTATCTAAACTCAAGAATCAAGTAGAGGCTGGGCGTGGTGGCCTCACCCTGTAATCTCAGCACCTCATGGGCTGAAGTGGGAGGTGAGCACTTGGAGCCCAGAGTTTGAGACTAACCTGGGCCACCACATAGTAAGATTCGTGGTCTCTACAAAAAAAGGAAAAAAAACAGCTGGGTGTGGTGGTGTGCTTGTAGTACCAGCTACCACGGCTGAAGCAGGGAGGGATCACTTGAGCCTGGGGGGTCATGGCCGCAGTGAGCTCCAGCCAGGCTACAGAGCCAAGACCTTGTCTTAAAACAATCAAGTTGATTTGGGTAATGTGGTATCCCTGTTATTTGAAGTTTTGAACCAAAGTTCAGGAACTAAATACATTAAGATAATGGTATGTTAGTACATATTTTGAAGAAGGAAAAATTATATTAGTTGGGAGGAAAGCTAAGCTCCTATAGCAGAGAGACCAAAAAATTCAGTGGTGTAAATAAGATCATTTCTTTCCCTCACAGCTCTGATGTGAGTGGTCTAGATTAATGGAGAAGAGGCACCTCTCAGTCATTCAGGAACCCAGTTTCTCCATCTTGTTCCTCTTACTGTCCCCAGGACATTGTCCTCATGTGCATGGTCATAGCTGGGACACAGGACTAACTTCTCTTTCCATCAGTTACACCAACTGCAGTGTGAATGGAAGACCCGAACCTGTCATTCCAGCTGTAGACTGAAGAGACCTGAAGATGAAGTCATTGTCAGCTACTCTCATCCTCAATGCCAGGTGCAACACAGCAGAGTGATTATTTGTTTTGGGGATTATTACTCTCCTTGATGTAGCCTGTAATTATGGTGTGAGTAGAAGTGGTAATATACAATCTCTAAAACTACATTAGCAATTAGATGCCAAAAGTCTTCTTGTTTGTTAGTCAGGAAAAATAATAATATGCCTTGTGAAAGGGGAGGAGAGGGGGGCTAATCTAAGGTGTGCTCACATAAAAGCTTTGGAGATACTTGAAGCTGTGTCCTAGTCTCAAAGTATAGAAGAAGTGGGTGTGATGGTATGCACCTATATTTCTCTACAATTTTTGGTTGTAGGTCTGTTACTAGGAAATACGGTATGGTTAGATCCCTTATCCAAAATGCCTGGGACCAGAAGTGTTTTGATTGCTCATTTTTTCTTCAGATTTTGGAATATTTATACCTAGTTGAGCATCCAGACACTGAAAATTGGAATCCAAAAATACTTCAATGAGCATTTTCTTTAAGTGTCATATTGGCTGGCAGTCAAAAAGAAAGTTGGGGAGCATTTGGATATTTGGATTTTGGGATGTTCAGCCCGTATAGTGCGTAAAGGTTCTGAATTCCAGTCCTTGCTCCTGACCTTGGTTTTAGACGTTGGTGATCACTTAATGCCTTACATCTCAGTGTCCATATCAGCATAAGAAGGGTAATTGTAGTTATCTACCCAGTGAGTCAGTGATGAGGCTTCAGTAAGATGTGCATCTGAGCAACCAGCAACATACACATGACACACAGTAACTGCTGTAAAATGTTATCCATTTTCACAACTAATCAATTGTCAGTATTAATGCACTGAGATGATATTGGAAATATTATTTCAGCAGCTGATATTTCTTCTGTTTTCTCATCTG
The DNA here is from genome assembly GCA_023748175.1 of Hoolock leuconedys. Lineage (NCBI taxonomy): Eukaryota > Metazoa > Chordata > Mammalia > Primates > Hylobatidae > Hoolock > Hoolock leuconedys. Next base: position 32,651 of record JAKGGE010002748.1, on the reverse strand, counting down.
AGGATCCAATCTAGATTTGTTGCTCTTCTTCTGACATAATTGGCATATTGTGTTAATTTCCCCTTTTTAGGGTGCTTCTCACAAAGGATGGATCAGGATAATTTAACCCGTCGCTTCGTTGAAGAAACAGGCTTCTTTAGACCCCAGTTGCCCATGCATCAGTCCCTGGTTCAGGAGATCCACCACACGCTACCACAGTACTGCCATGTCCCCTGCTGTTCAGGGATCTGCTCACACGGCTCCCGCAGGCTCTCCACATGGATGTGGCCACGGTCTCGCCCAAGTGGCCCAGAGTCTTCTTAAAGGAGGGAGGCCTCTGGCAGCAGTCACACCACCAGTTCCGAAGCCGGGCTGGCAGAGGGAGTACACCTTTCTATCCTGTCCAGATGCCGCGAGCTCACTGCAGGCATCCATATTGCAGCTACAAATACGGCATGAGGTGGTTGGTGGCTCCTGAGCTCCACAGCTCACCCACAGCAGGCTGGTTATGCAGACAGGCTGGGGACCCCTGGCCACAGCCTTGCTGGTTTTCCCATCGGTGGCCCCACCTTCCCCACCTCTACTCATGCTCATGCAGACACTTTGTGCTCAGTGAAGTCTGAGGAGGTTCTACCATGCCCCTGGGGAAGCTAATCCTCAAGTGCTCAGGAGGAAAGGGAGAGCTGGAAGGCAGCCAGAAAGTCTGTCCCACCCCTGAGCAGCTGCTGATGAATGTTCTCCCTTACCCAAGGCCCCATGTAGCGGGCGGGAGAGTTGGACCAGAGGGTCCTGCAGCTCTTCAGACATGTGTGTCAGGTGAGCTATCTTCTGGGAGGCCTGCCTGCCCCATACCTGCAGAGAGCCAGGTTCACAGCAGGGTAGCCTGTGACATTGTAGCATGCTCAGTAGATACACAGATAGTGTCGCTAGCGTAAGTATTTTGTTTTCTGTTCTTCCCTTTTCCCCATTTAACTATCATGTTTGGGGACCTTTTGGTCTCTCAATTTTTAAGAGATTAAAAAAAAAAAATGACAGCTTCCTTTGTTAAACACTACACGCGGTTTTCTCCCAGTTTGTCAGTTGTTCTTTTGACTTGTTTAAGTGGTAATTTTGCCAGGTACTTATGTTGGGGTTTCATTAAGATGTGTGTTCCCTTTATTAATAAAAAGTAACTTGCTGTCACTGTATGCAATTAAGAGAATACTAAAATTTCTAATGATCCTACCATACCTTAAAGCTGTATAAACGCTAAGCTAACATACCAGGTATCCCATTCCAGGCTTGCTTGTGTGTGTGTATATATATTAATATTTATCTGTAGCTGTATGTCTATGACACTCACACTTCTAAATTATTAAAATTTGTCCCAGTGGCTTACATATTTTAGTAAAGCAGCAGCTTTTTAAAAATACAAATCTTAGCATGGTTAACGAAAAAAAGATACTAGTTAAGGTAGATTCTAATCCCCCCCAGGGCCCTGAGACATGTCCCAAATTGTTACAAATGTACAACAACAAACCACTAGTAAAGTTTGTTCTATTTGATAACTCTATTTGCTTTTTAAAAACTTCATGTATAGTGATTATTTTCATGTTATTCTCGTATTCTTCACCTGCTTCATATTTAGTGACTGCCAAGTATTCTATTGTGTGTTTATGACACAAGTAATTTAACATTTTCCTGTCATTGAACATTTACATTTTGTATACTTTTTACTATTTTACAAAAAAAAAAAAAAGCCAGCCCAATGCCACACAGTAAAGTCTCACAGCTGTATATTTCTTGGATACAAATTTTTAGAGATCAGGGATTGCTGGGACAAAGATTAAACACACTTCTTAGGCTTTACATGTACCACCTTCCTAGATGTATGGTGCTTATTTCCTCAACCTCAGCAGTACTGGATGGTTCTTTTTAATTTACAATTCTTGCCAGTTTAGAGATGTAAAAATCTTAGTTGGAATTTCAGAAGTGTCTGGTGGGACACATTCCAGTTTTGCCTGGATTATGCCCCTTGACCAATCTCGTCCCTAGTCTAAGTGTTTCTTTTCTGGAACCCCTTGGCCAGCTCCCTTGGGTGCCACCCAAGTGTTGTCTGAACCACAACCCCCATGGCTTGGTCCCATGAGAGGTGCTTGTTACAAAGCACCTTTACCCTCTTGACAGGAAGTTCCATTAGCTGTACTCGTGGCAAGTTTTACACCTTCAAAATTACAATGACACAGCAGGGGGATTTAGGAACTGGTTGCTGAGGCTACACACTTGGAAAACAAACCATTTGCTCTCATTCCATGGAATTTAGTTTCTTGGATGTTGGCGCTTATTTGTTTTTGAGTCAGTGGATACTTTCTGTTTTCATGAGAAATTAATAGCAAATTCCTGCCTTTGCTTTAATGCCCTCAGCAAAGAAAGCTCAGCTGCTTCTGTCTCAGGTGACTTTCAGGAAATCATCATCATCATCAATGAGTGGGATGAGCAGGAACGCGATAAAGCTCCAAGAGAGGGCTGAGCAGGAAAGCAGCCTATATAGATACAAGAGCAGGAACTCTAGGACAGCTCCTGGAGTGAAGAGGAGGAGAAGAACGGGAGTTTCAGAAAAACAGTTCCCTGCATGAAAAAGGTGGGGCAGTGGTGGTAGGGTTTGCTCTTGAATGAATTCCTTGATGCCATATACATTCCCTCTTGATGGCTTTCTCCTCTTTATCTCTGTCTCTATATGTATTTGTAGAGACTGGGTGTTGCTCTGTCATCAGGGTTGGAGCCGCAGTGGCGAATCATGCTCACACTGCAAGCCTCAAACCTGGGCTCTCAAACAATCCCTCCCAAGTAGCTACATGACTGCATGTGCATGCCACCACATACCTGCCAGGTTTTATATATTTTTATAGAGACAGGATCTCACCGCGTCGCCCATAGGGCTGTCTCAAACCTCGACCAAGTGATTCTCCCTCCCTCGGCCTCCCAAAGCACAGGGATTATAGGTGTGAGCCACTGTGCCCAGCCTGTGTCTTTAAAATATTATATTTTAATATGTTATATTAGTCCCATTTCATTTTTTCAATCATTCTTATGTTTTTCTTTCTTTCCTTTAGTCTGATTAGAAGTAGATTCTGATTTTTAAAAGGTCAATTTCTAATGCTAGTTTATAGACTTTGCAGATATTTTGGTACAGCCAACGTTGAGGAGAGTAACAAAGAACTTCAGATAAGTAAAGAAGAGAAGCGGTGCCACAAACCCAGCTCTCTCCAGAATTCAATGTAGGCAGTAATGCTGATACACCAGCAACTGTGTCTCAACTTTTGCTCGATCCTCTGGTAACAACAGACCCCTGTCACATGTAGAAGCAAAGCATTGCTTCTGTCTTGCTATCAGGACTGGGGTATCGCCAGACACACTTCTACCCCTGATGGTATGGTAGTTTACTTTGTTATGCCCCCTGGGAAATCAAAGCAAATGCAAATAGATGCTGTTGTTATTCTGTAACAATCACACTCATGAATTTCCCAAGTGCGATAATTCCTTATTGGAGTTTCTTGGCTTAAAGAACTGAAGCGTTGATTCAAGAAAATTGATTTAGGATTCTGTGGTCAAGATGGATTTTCATCAGTAAAATAAATAAGCCAAAGAAAAGATGGATTTTTATTGTTTGGACTTCTTAGTATTGCATTTAAGAAAAAATAAGGATAGGTTACCGTGGCTCACGCTTCGTAATCCTAGCACTTTGGGGAGGCCGGGCATGGCGGACTGCCATGAGAGGTCAGGAGTATCTAAGACCATCCTGCTAACATGGTGAAACCCCTGTTTCTACTAAAGTACACAAAATGAGTCAAGCGGGTGGCGGGCAATCTGTAGTCCCAGCTACCGGGAGGTTGGTGCAGAATGGCCTGAACCCGGTATGGAGCTTCGTAGAAATGCAGACGTGCCAATTGTACTCCAGCCTGGCTACAGAGCAAAGACTCCATCTCAAAAAAAAAAAATAATAATAATAAGGATAAGGACTTAATTTTAAATATGTGTATAAAGTATGTGTTTTTCTTAGCATTATTTCTGCTGTCAAATAGCCTTAGTGTTTTCAAAATGAAATAATATATACCTGGGAGCAACTTGTGGAATATGGTTTAATAGTTGGTTCATTGCGGTGTTTCCTACATGATTTCACATGGCATTATTTCATAGAAGTAGGAAGGAGGTTTTAAGTTTTCTATTTAACTAGGAATAGTATAAAAACTGGGAATTTGGAGGCACTGAGTTAACCCCACACCATTTGTTTATATGTAGGCAGTTTCATCTCCTGCACATTCCCAGAACTGAGAGCTTTTTAGGTAGCTACTAGTATTAGATTACAGTTCTCTAGGCCAATATTGCTTGGGGAGAATAGTATTCATTTAGTCCCAATTAGTTCATTGTTGCTGATGTTTCTTTCTTTCTTTCTTTTTTTGAGACAGAGTCTTGCTCTGTTGCTCAGGCTGGAGTGCAGTGGCATGATCTCGGCTCTCTCACTGCAACCTCTGCCTCCCAGGTTCAAGCAATTCTTGTGCCTCAGGCCTGCAAGAAGTTGGGATTACAGGCACATGTATGTCTGGCTAATGTTTGTATTTTTAGTAGAAATGAGGTTTCACCCATGTTGGCCAGGATGGTCTCAAACTCCTGGCTCAAGCAATTGCCTGCCTCGGCTTCCCAAAGTGCCGGGATTACAGACATGAGCCACCGCGCCTCCTGTTGTTGACATTCCTTGACATGCTGATAGATCAACCACGAATTCACTGACTTTTACCGTGATGTTAACTTGGCTGTGAGTTGAACTGAATGACCACTCTTTAAGTGTTTTCAACTTTGGCCCGTAACCCTCCATAACACTTTTGGGAGGCACCTCAGACCTGATGGTGAAAACCTGGATGGCCCCATGACTTCTACCAGCATCCCAATGTTCCAGAAGCACGCAGTGTCAACCTGTAAAGCCTGTTGTTTCTTTCAGAAGTTGTCGTGTCACTTGCTGCAGGACTGGTCAGAACACCCAGCACTTGGAACAGGTAAGGCAGCTGTTGAGGAAGGAATGCTCACAGTACTGAATCTGCAATGAGGATGCAGTCACCATTATCCCCTGGGGGCACCCATTTGCACATGTATACATATAAACAAAGGTTTAAAGAACTGCAGTTCAATGAGATGCTACTTACTTACCGTAAGATGAACACACCAGTTTTGTATTTCTTGTATAAATGATTGTGATTCTGCTAATTTTATTTGTTGGTCAGGGAGTTGCTGACCACATAATAAATGCTGCCATGTTGCCTGTTTTTTCAGAGGGTGTTTTAAAAAGTAGAGAACTGGGGGAAAATTTCATTGTGGGACTGGTCTTCAGTACCTGTGACTTAGATCATTGGTATTCCTACCGAGATACCCAAATCTTTATTTCTGCAGCTCCTGGTTGTAATGGACAGAATCAGAGTTTCCCCACTTTCCAGTCCTATCTCAAAGTTCCTGAATGGTTTAGATATCCTTCTGGCAAAGGCACAGGTGAGCTAATCGGCCTCTTCCCTCATTTTAGTTGGTGGTCAGTTGGTAAAAGACAGTATCCAGGCATCTTGTTGTTAGACAGAAAATTATAGTTTGGGTTGGAAAAAAGATAAACATCCTTGGTTTGGTATTAAAGGATCATTGTGCGAGGCTGTTGCCCTGTGGTGAGGGCTAGCTGTCTTTGCCTTTTATCCAGTGGGATGCAGTATCACCGGTAATGAGGGGTGCACTACTCCCAGCCTTCCAGGTGGGCCTTCGATTAACTGGTGCCCACATACGGTTCCCCTCAATGCCCTCATGGCCTCCCCGATTTAGCTGTTGCTCCCCATTGGACAGAAAAGGGCCACATGTCTGTTTGGTCAGATAGCAAGAGAGCAGGGCTGAGGCAGACCATAGGCGCGTGCTTTTTTGCCAGCCTCTAAACGGCTCTGGTGGAGTTCTGTCATGTGAACGAAGAACTTGAAGGAAGCTGGATGCAGCTGCAGAATTCATTCCTGCAATTGCCAAGTTGTTTGGGGCCAGTTAATGATCTTCACTCAAGCAAAAAAGTTCAAGATGTTCTTGAGGAGGAAGTGAGTATGGCATTGAATAATGTCTGTAGTAAATTTTATCTTTGTTTCTTTAGGATTGGGAGGAAAATGCAAAATTAGAGCTTTGCTTTTCTTGAGGAAACATCTTGGTGATCGATGGGCCGGTGTCGATTGAAAGTAAACTGGAGCTGAAGTAAGTGACTCTCCTTCCCTCTCCCTAAACTTACTATGAGGCTTTTTTGTCTTTTTGGTAGTTTTAAATTCTTTAGGATTTATATAGTATTACAGCTACAGAATGTGCTTTTCAGTTATTAATCACAGAGTTAAAAGTGGGCATTAAAAATGACCTGAATACAGTCCAGACAACAGCATAGATTCTTGAGGGAGGGAAACTGGGTGGCTCCTCCATCTCCATTTGGGAGGAGAGAATAGTGAGCACTTGCTAGCTTCTGCATCTCTGGTTTCAGATTATTTCAAATGGGTTTTAGTGGCTGCTCCCCTTGGCTTCTTCTCGTTTCAGCTGCTGGTCCATGAGTTTGATAATACTGCAGGTACACACCAAAATCCACCAAGCACTGGTTCTCCATCTATCAGATGCTTGAGAAGTTACGCAGGAACAAACAGAAGAACAGAAGCTGGTAATGTCTGGCAGTGCTTCCTGCCCACTTAGAGCTTCCCTTACAAATGCAGTGCTGCCAAGTGGAGGATTTTCCTGCTCCCCGCCTCTTCCCACCACATTCTGCTTTCATGGAGTGCTCCATTTGACCCCCATGATATTTCTTGAGAGGTCAGCCAAGGAAACTAAATCGTGCTTGTCTAACTGAGTATAATAACAACAAAAGTCTGAGAGGTTTAAATGTCTTCTTCCAAAAGTCTAGAGAACCAGTCGCGGTGATAGTTTCTCTCTATGTCTGGCGATAGAAGTCAAACTGAAAGTTGGACTTTTGGTAGGTAGTAGCCAACATGCTTGAATGAACAGTCTTTTTGTTTTTATACTTCTGTGACAAGCACCTTATAATTCATTTTCATAATTTGCTGTGAGTGCATTTCTAACGCCATGCTCTGTACGTGCAGCTGCTACTTTTATTTATTTATTTATTTATTTATTTTTGAGACAGAGTCTTGCTCTGTTGCCCAGGCTGGAGGCTGCCTGTAAACCTCCCGCCTCCCAGGCTCAAGTGATTCTCCCACTTCAGCCTCTGAGTAGCTGGGATTACCGTGCCCACCACCACATGCCTGGCTAATTTTTGTATTTTTATAGACACACGGTTTCACCAGGTTGTGGCTGGTTTTGAACTTGACCTCAATGATCTGCTCAGCCACCTCCCAGGAGTGCTGGGATTACAGGCCGAGCCACCACACCGCCTGTTACTTTTAAATCAGCTTTCTTAGAATTTAGCCATGGTCCCTAAGTGTTTTGAGAGTTTCACATTGTGATGCTCCACCTCCTGGCCATCCATAGTATCCCAAATAGATTATGGCGGCATGTTAGAATAGAAGTCATGGTCAAAGGAACACATATATTTTCTTGAATTTTTTAAAGATGACAAACAGATGACCTTGATGTTGCTGGTCACATCACAAGCATTTGCCGAAGGATCCTCACTGGGAGAGTTCCATGTGCTTAATTTCAGATGTTACTGGTTTTCCATTGTCACGTCCGTTGCCACAGGTTGAAGGAAAGTGTTTAGGAGCCTTTCCTTGACACATTGCAACGCACTAAAATGAGTTAGGCTTTGAATTTTCTTACATGAGACAGGTGCCTCACAGACCCTTAGAAGTAAGAAAGACATCAATATTTAGTTATGTTTAATGTGATTCACATTAGATATAGAGAAGAACATTCTGCTGAGGTGCAGATGGTTATACGTTTAGCACTGACTGGTGAGCTCTGGCAGCAGAGGTAAATTGCCAGAAGAAGATCTCAGGACCCAGCATGTTGAGGCAGCACATCTCTCTAGACACTGTAAATGTCCCTGCTAAGCTGCTCCTGATCCAGGCCATTGGCTAGTTTCTTTCATCCAGTGAGAGCACTGCCAGCCATCAAGGAACTGCACCTAAACTGCCCTGTCAAGTAACACTCATCCCTGACCACAGCAACTGGGATAAAAGTCTCCACCACAAGATGAGTATAGATTGTACATGAATGAGCATCGAGGTGAACTGCTTTAATATGCCATCTTTAAAAAGCTCAGTTTCTGTTGATTTTACAATAAGATTCCACAGAAAGAATTTGACATTGTGATTTTAGAAGAACCTAGGAGTACATCATCTTCAAGAACAAAGTCCAAAAACATCTGTTACAAGCAGAAGTGAAAAAATAGGGAGTGTTGACAGCCTGCACTTCTTGGGAAATGCTAAACCTCAGACAGGGATCCCCAAATAATGCTGCCTAGAAACTCACTGCAATCTCATGGCATAGAGAGTAATGAGGAAGGGTCATCACCGAAATATGAAGGCCACAGCTGGCACCTAGTAGCACATGCAGCAAGTGTGGTGTTTTTGTTTCCTCTTTCATTTCTTCCAGATGCACTCTGCAGTGTTCTGTGGAATTTGTACCATTGCCAAGTACCCTTGACCGGTCCAGGTTAAAATTGTGAACTCTGCTCTAGAAAAGAACTTAAAGTAAGAGAACAGCTGTCATGATCACCTTGGGAGGACAAAATCAGCAAAGGCCTCTCTACACAACCCTGTTACCCATTTAGCACTGAGGCAGGGACCCAGGGGTCAGAGGTGAGTACTGCCACCGCTAGGAGGATGGCACATGTACATCGGCATTGGCATCTTTGCAGAGTGTGGATTGCGGAGTGGCCATTCAGAGCCTCCCAGAGGACTGCCACAGAAATCTGTTTGTGCTCCACTGGTCTTGCCCAGGCCTGTTTCCCCCACCTCAGAGTTATGCCATGTCAGCGTTGGTCCACACACTACTGAATTACCATGGGGAAGGAGGGACCCTCTTGATATTCTCAGTGTGGTTGTGGGAAACCAAACTAGGTACAAGGGACGGACGAACTTGGTGGTTCCTAAGCTGGAGTATATACTGAAGGTGACTCAGTGACCTTTAGCAGCACTCTTTTTTTTAATCACCTCGAGACCAAACGCGGTTGTTTTTTGTTTTTGTTTTTTGAGACCGAAGTCTCACTCCCTGTCTAGGGCTGGAGTGCAGGCACGACCTCAGCTCACTGCAGCCTTGCCTCCCCGGTTCAAGCAAGCACCTCCCGCCTCAGCCTCCCGGGAGTAGCTGGGACTACAGGCGCAAGCCACCAACGCCCAGCTAATTTTTCTCTATTTTAGTAGAGACGTAGCCACACCATATGTTGGCCAGGATGGTCTCAATCTCCTTACCTGATTCTCCACCTTGGCTCCCAAAGTGCTGGGATTACAGGTGTGAGCCACCGCTACCAGCTCCATGGTTTCTTTTTAGACCTATTTACTTATGAGCCCACTGACACACAGTCCTGTGTTTGTGATAGAGTGGGCTCTGGTCTTTGCTGAACAGAAATCTAGAAAGAAACAGAATGACACTATTTTATAAAGCCATTTTGAACATCATTTATCTTACAGGAATTTGTTAAGATTTCCAAGTGAATGATGTCAGTTTCTGGTCCATTAAGTAATTCAGAAAGACACACAGGTAATCCATCTTTAAACTAAACTAAAATAGAATTTCAGGTGGTAGGAGCAAGACGCAACATAGTTACCATAACCTGACCTCAATATTAAGTGTGTTAAACTTCTCAAAAATAAATACCTGATTGTTTTGATGTTGCTTTCTCAACACCACCCCCTTCTTCTCCAAGCAAAGTTCATTCCCGCGGTAGATATGTGCTCTGAGACAAAGCAGGCTATGTCTCAAGCCTCTGCCACCCACTAGCTATATACTTTGGGAGCAAGCAGTCCCATCTCTTTCTGCTTTTAGTTTCTCTCTAGAAAAGGAGGATAACAGTACCCTGCCACTTTTCTTAAAAGTAAAAAACAACTGCTAATATTTAAAGGCTGTGCATTGTAAGGCAAAAGGTACAGGCTATTAAATTATGTATGGATGCATGATAATGTATTCTTTATATTTTAACTTGTTAATCCAGTTTTTTTCTTCTTATCTCTGTCATTACCTGGGGACAGGGACCCTCTAAATTAAGGGAATAGTGAAATTTTGAAGTAGTCCTTGAGTGAACCTTGCCGTCATCCCTGTGGAGAGTGAAAAGGAAGAACAGCCTGACTTTTTAAGTCGGTGGCCAACAGATGGAGCTGCAAGTGAACTGTCTTCCTTTCAGAATCTGAACAGGGCACCGAGGGAGACCTCTGTTAGCCCGACCAGCAGCTGGCAGGTACTTGTTGTAGATTGCTGGCTTATTCCCAAGCCAGTCAAGTGGGATCTATGTTTTTATGTGTGTTCTTTCAGTATTAGACAAGAAAATGCCTTTGAAATCTTGTTCTTTGGACATATATAGCATGTAGCTTGTTTGCCTCGACTTCCTGGTAGAATAAGGCAGCTATTTTTTTTTTTTTTGTTTTTTGAGACAGTCTCGCTGTTGCCCAGGCATGATTATGGCTCACCGTGTCTCAACCTCCTGGGCTCAAAACGATCCTTCCGCCAACCTCCCCGGAAAGTGCTGGGACCACAGGCACATGCCAAATTTTTGTAGAGATGAGGTCTCACTTTGTTGCCCAAGCTGGTCTCCGAACTTTTAGTTTTTTTTAAGACAGAGTGCAAACAAGGCTGGAGTGCAGTGCGGCGATCTCGGCTCACTGTAGCTCCGCCTCCTGGGTTCATGCATTCTCCCGCCTCAGCCTCCTGGTGGCTGGGACTGCAGGTGCCCGCCACCCGCAGCCTGGCTAATTTTTGTGTTTTTAGTAGAGACAGGGGTTCACTGTGTTTAGCCAGGATGGTCTCCGATCTCCTGCGACTTCATGATCATACCAGGCTCCCAAGTGCTGCTGGGATTACAGGCGAGCCACTGCCCAAGCCAGGCATGATGTGATGAATCCTCCTGCCTCGGCCTCCAAGAGCTGGGATTATAGACTGGAGTGTGGCGCTGGCCTTGCTGCTTAAAATTTAATGTGGCTAAGAAATAATGTTTTCATGAACATTCATGTGCCATGAGCAAGATTTGAAGCATCAGTTTAAGAGCTCCTTGCCATTGAAGCTGTGGGCTACCATATATAGGGAAGCCACTGGGGTGCGGGGCTCTTGGCGCACATTGATGTGCTGATTTATAGCAGATGCTGATTAAGGTGTAAGTCTCTATTGTGTTTCGCTCAACCAGTTAAGATTTTGACTTTCAATTCTGAAAATTGTACAGGCGGAGTACACCTTGAGTTAGCAGGTCTGTTGCAAGTGTTCCTGCTTCATGTCCTTGGGTGTGGGGAGCTCTCCAGGATTGGAAGACATCCCTCAGGAGGTAATGAGGCTGGGCAGGCATAGGTAATGCGGCTGTAATCCCAGCAGCACTGGGAGGCTGAGAGGCAGGGAGGATCACTTGACCCAGGAGTTGAGACCAACCTGTCTGCAATGTGAGACCCTGTCTCTCCAAAAAAATTACTTTTAAAAGAGTAATTAGCTTTGTCTTCTTACTGTATTTCACCTGGGGTTCACAGAGTTAGTAATGAAAGTCCTTAGCTATTTTGTTATTTTAGTGGTTCAAAACTCATAATACTAGAAACTGAACATATACAATAACCATAAAGATGGCTGCAGAAAAGAGATAAGAGATATAGCTACAAATTTAATTTTCTTTTGACTGTATTTATGCTTCCTTCTTCTATCATTCTGATAAACAATTTTTTTGATTTATATGACAACATAGGAGTTTCAGGTTGAGCCCTCAAGGAAAAAAGTAATATACTTATGACAGGCGAAACTCTTCCTTCATATAATAATATCTGAATTCCTGTGTCTGAGGTGCGGTGGCTTATGCCTGTAAATACAACTTTGGAGGCCAAGGCAGGCAGATCTTGAGACAGGAGTTCAAAACCAGCCTGGCCAACATTGGCAAAGCCGTCTCATTAAAAAATACAAAAAAAATAGCGAGGTATTGATGCCTGCAATCCCAGCTATTTGGGAAGGGAGGCTGAGGCACAGTCAGCTGAATCTCTGGGAGGCCGGAGGTTGCAATGAAGCAGATCGATCACTGCACTTCAGCCCTGGTGACAAAGCAGACCCTGTCTCAAAAAAAAAAAGGAAAGAAATCACAATTCCTGAAATTTGAACTGTAGTCTAGGGGTAAATGGTGCAGGAGTAGGACCAGTTTCACTGGCTTTACTGTGTCTGAGAAACACAATGTGGCTCAGCACCTTAAGGGCAGCAGTGATATTCATTCCTGAATTCTGTTCATAATTCAGAACTGGAGTCTCCTTGTGGCTATCATATATAAGCTTGTGTGCTGGATGTAAGGGCATGGGGGGTCCTTCAGTTATAGTATTCTCATATGGAGCAGTAATATGGTTTTTTTTAAATATCACAGTCTGTCTCTTTTAATTTTAGTGATGCTTTACATTTGTTTCTCTATTTGCTGAACTAGGGATGTGTGTTTTGTGTGTGCAACAGTTAAATTTAGTTCCTGTGCGGGTTAAAATGATGCCTGTCATTCTTGGCGAGGTGAGGCTAGCCTGTCTTTTTTGTCTCACAGGGCACAATTCCAGGGGAGTGGTGTCAGAGTACTCTTCCGGCTTGGAGGGAACTTGCGATCGTTGCCATCAGAAGCGCATGAGGAAAATGTGCCTGACGTTCATGAAGGGAGGCCCCCTGCCTGCCAGCCTTGTGGAGGCCGATCAGTTCTGCAGGTGGGTGCCAGCATCCAAGTCAAAGGGTGGATGCTTTTCTGTTTTTCCCCAGTGGTGCAGGAGGCTGAGAATGTGGCAGCTGTGTCCTTTCTTGATACCGTGTGTAGTGTTGAACAGTTGATTGAATAAGCAAGTGGGCTTAAAAAACCCACAGAGCTCAGGAAATAGGAGCCTGCACGAGAACACACAATGTAATTTTCACATTTATTAGTCCTCTCATGTAACCTGGCACTGTGCATCTTTTGTGACGCCTTGTCTATACTAGTTCTTGTTGGTTGGTGTTACCAGTAAAAGGCACAGGGGTGGAATTTCCCAGTGTCTAAGCTGTCCCCACTGTCAAAAACTTGTCTCGCAGGGGTGGATTCATGTCCCCATCACCTTTCTTCCTTCAGAGAGGGACAGCAGTTTCATTTCTCAGGCTGTCTTTGTTCGAGAGGTCTCCTTGGTGTAACACAGCAATAGCTGGAAGGGAACCCAGAATTTGACAGAATGTTGGGCCTCGCAGCCTCTGACTACCTCCTTCACCCCTCTACCCCCAACCGCAGTAGTGTGGTAAATGCAGTGAGGCCAGCTGCCTTCCCTTGAATGAGGTTGCATCTAATCTCAGGAGCTCTTCCTTTTTTTTCAAACTTCAGCCCTTGCTCAAGGTGACTCCGGTTGGGGGTGGGGTGAGTGGAATACAGGTCCATTGCAGCTCCTGGAGGGGTTTTATGGGATAGCACTCCCTCATCTAACTCTCCCACACTGTCAATTTGATGCCTTGTGTCCTTATGCTCACTGGTGACTGCCTATATTTGGCTGGTGGTATGTTTTAATACAGTACCACAGACTGGGTGGTTTGTGTGGCTAAAAGTCCAAGATCAAGGTGTCAGTAAGTGCTTGATTACTTTGAAGTTCTTTCCCTTATTTTCTGTAGATGGCCACCTTCACTGTGTCCTCCCGCGGTCACTCTTCATCTTGTGTGTTCTGTGTCCTGATCTCTTTTAAGGACTCTCAGTCGATTAGATTAGAGCCCATTCTCATTTCACCTTCATTACCTCTCTAAAGGCCCTGGTCTCCAGTATTATAAATACATTCTGAAGTTCAGGGGTTGGGACTTAACATATGAATTAGAGGGGAAGACACAAATCTGTGCTTATAGCACTGCTCGCAGTAGGGAGGCGGCACCCTTGTGTTATTGGTACCCACGCGTATTCAGGGAAGGCAGCTTTGCGTTGTATAGAAAGAACTGGCTTTGGGAGTAAGGTAGGCCAGTGTTCAAGTCCTGCTCATCTACTCGTCCACCATGGCCTCTAGATATATAGTGATTTAGACCTCACTGGAGCCCTTTCTCTTGAAGTCTGTAAAATGGAGCTGCCAAATAGGTGTTTGAAGTTGTGCACATGAAAGAGAATTTACCGTGTACCAGCTACAAAGAAACTCAATACATATTATATTAATCTGAAATTTCCTTCAAGTGATTATAAATTTCTAGTATAATGCACTGCACATAGTTGGTGCTCAATAAGTGCATTTGCTTGATTGATTTATAAAACCCCCAAATACAAAAAAAAAGAATGACTGCTGCTGTTTGGGTTGTTATTGTTAAGAGATTTGAAATCCCAGGTGTTACTTTTCTATTTCCATGTACTCGACCAGTTTGGTTAAAACACTTAATGAGATTTTACCAAATACTAGGGACTATGTTAAGTACCCAGTGTATAAAAGATGAATGATACTTGGCCTTGTTCTCCGTAAAGGTCCCTGGTGCTGGGTAACAAACACATTACCAGACCCTGATTTTCTTATTGTCTCCTCCCCCTTGTTTTCCCTACAGGTGAAGTGATTTCCTCTCTGTGAGTGAGCTGCAGAGCTTAAAGGAAACCCCTGCAGAGAGAAGGAGAAGCAGCTGTGTCAGAAGCTGCTAATATTCTCATGCAAAAAACAGCTTAGCTTTGTCAGACCTCTAAACACCTTGCAAAAATTGGTGTAAGGTTCTCACTTGAAACCCAATGAAATGTAGTCACCAACTTTAGGAAGAGAAATGGGACACCTAACGATTTGGGGGAAATTCCATAGACAGTTGAGATGGTGGGACAACAGAAGGTACAGGCAAGGTTTCCACAGATGTTCAAGAGTTCCACCTACATGCAGGAAAATCCCATGACCAGCCAATCCATGATTCCCAAATATTTTCCTCGCTTTTGTAAGGAGGTTTCTGTAGATTCTGTTTTTATTTATTTATTTTATTTTTTGAGACTGATTCTCGGGCCTGTTGCCCAGGCTGGAGTGCAGTGCATGTATCTCAGCTTACTGCAACCTCCTCACTCTTGTTGCTCAGCTGGAGCGCAATGATGGGATTTTTGCTTACTGCAACCTCTGCCCTGGGTTCAAGTACTCTCCTGCCTCAGCCTCCCGGCAGTTGGGACTACAGTATGCAGCCACCACACCCAGCTGATTTTTTGTATTTTTACTAGAGACGGGTTTCACTGTGTTAGCCAGGATGGTCTCAATCTCCTGACCTTGTGATCCACCCACCTCAGCCTCCCAAAGTGCTGGGAGTATAGGCGTGAGCCACCGTGCCTGGCAGAATCTGTATTTTTAAAATTTCTGTCACCACGTGCTGTACCATATGCTTGCAGCATAGCATAGAGAGCAGTGCTTCTCAAACTTGAACATGCATGTGAATCACCTGGGGAATCTGTGGAAGTGCAGCTACAGATCCTGTTTCAATTGGTGTGTGGGTGCAGCCTGAGAATCTGCATTTTCTAACAGCTCTCAGGTGATGCTGTTTTAGAAAATTTGCTTTTAAGTAGCAGAGAACATCCATTCTCACTATGCTGCTTAAACAAATGCTGTTTATTTCCTAGGTTTGTGGAGTATGCTTAAAGGTCTTGCCCAGGCCCAGTTCAAAAAAACCCTCAAAGTGCTTCATCTTCACCCATTAGATCTCGAGACTGGCGTTGTCCATGTCAGCAGCACTCAGGAGGCTGATTCTAGGTTGTCTGTTTTTGTTTGTTTTTCCCTACTTATAAAATGGGCAAGTAATTTAAAACACCTTGTCTCATTTGGAAATTACCAAAAAAATGGGAATAGCAATAATACCACTGTGGCTTCCTTACAAAAGTGCAGGCTCAGGATCTGACTCCTGATGGACATTCAGAAATGAAAGGTGAGGCTGGGTGCAGTGGTTCTGCCTGTAATCCCAGCACTGCCAGGATCAGGTGGGCGATTCACTTGGAGTCAGGAGTTCAAGACCAGCCACAACCAACATGGCAAAACCCGTGTCTACCCAAAAATACAGAATATTATTAGGCATGGTGGCACTTGCCTATAATCCCAGCTACTCAGGGCGAGGCAGGGTATTGCTTGAACCTGGGAGGTGGGTTGGTGAGCTGAGGTTATGTCACTGCACTCCAGCCTGGGCGTAAAGTAAAGTCTCTGTCAAAAAAAACAAAACAAAACATTTTAGCACTGCTTACTTTTCTTCCTTGCATTCACCTCTCATTCTTCTTCTTCCCTTTGTTTTTTTTTTTTTTTTTTGGTCTTTTGTGATTTTCCTGAGGTCTACCTTTCATTTGTTGGTGGCACATGTGGAAATCTATTAGAAAATGGTACATTTTAGTTGCTCTATATACATCACATCTAAGTTCAGCCTTGTTATTGAATTTGCCAGTCCATACACTATTGGAGACAGGCAGCGTACCTCTATTTATAGCAGCAGAGGATGTTGTGAATGACTTTACATGAACGCTGGGTATAATGCGTGTGTGTTTATTTGCTCCCAGGGCTTTAAATTTGAATTCAACAGAACATTGAGAAGCGGAAATTTTGCATAAGCATTCTTTTTCAGGAAAATTTGCCAAGTGGGCATTCCCATTCAGTCAGCAGTGCTGTCGTAGTTTCCTCCTTTTGATACAAGTTTATGCTCTCCAGCTTACTTGAGCCCTCAACAACCCCTATGTCTTCCCACATTGAAATTCAGCTGTGCTGCCATGCATCATTTATGCTTGGCTGTCCTCAGAATCCTCTTATGTTATTTGCGCACCCCCCTGTAGGCATCAGAGTTTATGACCCCCCTAACTCTCCACCAAGATAGGAAGATTTCCTTGAAAACCATATTGTGTCTTTATAATTTATTTCCCCTTGATACTTCGAATGCTGAGTTAAGTAAAGGACTAATGAGTGCCTCATGAATGATTCCTCTCATAGAAATAAACCTATTCAGACAGCTGACTCTTAGTTTGTGGTCAAATATACCAATATCTCTAGGTTTTTCCAGGATCTGGGGTGGGGAGGAAGCGTGGTTTTAATTAAGTAAACGATGTTGGACGATATCTTTTCAGGCTGCCTTGCAAATCTCGTCTTCATGGGATGGATGCAAAAGTATTTTTATCATCTCTCACTTGCACGGCATGCCAGGCTTATCACCAACTGCCAACTCCTGCCAAGGTAGAATGATAAAACATGGTACTTACAGGGGCTCAGGGAAAGCCCTTGTTCTATTCATCCCTAGGCTGCATTCTCAGACCTTGTTAAGTATTAGCCTGGTAGTGAACTGAGCTTTTGCGGTACATCATTAAACTTGAAAATATAAAATATTAATTTTGTGCAAAATCAGAACACCTTAAATAAATTCAGTTACTTGCCAGCAGGACAAATTTCA
Source organism: Hoolock leuconedys (assembly GCA_023748175.1). NCBI lineage: Eukaryota > Metazoa > Chordata > Mammalia > Primates > Hylobatidae > Hoolock > Hoolock leuconedys. The sequence continues at coordinate 15,197 of JAKGGE010002748.1, read as the reverse complement.
TAATGTTTAGAAAATTAAAAGCAGGAGGTGAGAATGACATCTTTAGTCTTTCCTCCCTTTGTGGTGAAAAAGACCACTAATAAATGCATTTTGGGTAAATCAGTTCCTGTCTATGGAATATCAAATGATCTGTGCAAGCATATTGGGCTGCTACTCAAAAAAATCAGTGTGTCACCTACAGAGTGTAGCATGTCTGACAGTATAGTAGAAACAACTTTCCCCAAAGCGGCGGCACATCTGTGGGTGGTGTTTGACAGCAGCCCCTTCGGCATGTTTTCCTTCTCCCTTCTGCCAGGGAAATGGGCATGGAGCAGCCTGGAGGCCGTACGGAAGTATAACACATTTGATGAAATGCCGTCCGACAAGCTCCCTGACTGCGCTCAGTGAGCAGTGGATCATCCTCAAGGTATCAACCCGATGGAAGGTTGGGCTTTGTGGCATGTGAATTGGGAAGAGAATTAGATCCAAGTCAGCTCAGTTGCTGCATATGGGGAGGAGAGGAGTAAAACATGCTCTCAATTGTGAAGCAATTTAGGCCAAAAGAGCGGGTAGGGTTTCTCCCAGCTCTGCTTGCTTGCTCATTGATATGCCTCAGTGTCCCTCTCCCTCCGTGATCTTGACTGAACCTCCTGAGAATATGGAGCTGTGGAGATTTCAGGGCTGTGTCAGGCAGTGAAAGGTATCATGGGTGAACTATACCTGTGTCTGGAATGAGAGGATATACATTGCGAAGAGATCCCTTAACGTAATAGTTAGGCTTGTGTTCATGGTATTAGGGTGAGATGGTGCTGGGCACAGATGGGGTGAGTTTGCTTCTGTTACTTAGGCTTTGGGGATGCATGAATGGCAATCTGAGCCATGCAGAGCTTACTCAATGGAAACGAAATAATTAAGAGATGAGAGGGACGATTTAGAAGGTTGTAGGTCATCTGTTGAATGGATGTGGCTGAGGGATGGTATTTCCAGACTATTCACTTGAGCTTCAGGTATTTTTCTGCTCATTCATTAGGGTTTATGTAGGAAAGTACAGCACATTTACTAGATAATGCTAGTTGAAGTCACTGTAGTGGTGTGTGGTTGTGTTGTGATACTTCTCTGAAGACTGAGGGATGGGTTTAAAGTACTTTGGGAGGCATTTAACAGACTTTTACCTATCTGGGATTCTTCCTTCTTGACTTATGAAAAAAAGCCCATGCTTGTTCCAGAAACACACTAATTTCTTTTTTTAAAACAATGTGGTAATTTGGTTTTAAAGGTGCCATTCATTGTGTGTTCCCGTGGAGTTTTCTCTGTACAGGAACACTCCCTCAGCTGTGTGCAAGAGATTCTGGCTGATGGAGCCCCAGGCCTACCCATGACACCCCACCTCAGGATGGCCATGCAGCAGTGGACAGAAGCGCCTGCAAAACAGCCATGCAGTGCCAGATCCTGCACCGAGCAGCTCTCTAGCTCCTCCAGTGCCCCAGTGCAGGAACAGCTCAGGCCATGGCAATGTCCAGGTACTGGGGCAGCCTCCGCCCTTACCTGGAAGGACCAGGAGCAGCAAGGGGACAGCTTTTGGTAGGTAGTGCGGGACCCTAATTCGCCAATCCCAGGCCACCCATCTCAATGCCACGGGAAGTAGCTGCCCTCTGAAAGTTTAGATCTTTGGGCTCAGGATCAGCTTTGGCAGCAGTCAACTATGAAGTTAACAGAGATGCCCAAAAACAGTAGAACAGTGAAAGCTGACAGTAAAAATTGGGCAACAGTCTTGTGAGACTCTCTTTCATTCTTGGGCGTGTATATGTCTTTACACTTCTCTCTGTATTGCTTAGGTTCTTATTGTGCTTATCTAAATTAGGGGTGGGAAGGAAGGTGTTAACAGAAAGCAGCAGCTTTTAGCAGCCTGGAGCCTAGGGGAACTTCGTCATGGGTGTAAAATAATTTAGTAATTTATTCATTAAACCTAGGTGTTTGATAATAGTCAAATTATAGAAAATAATTGTGCTTCAGTCCTCTGTTACTCAGTGGACCACAGCACTTTGTGGCATGTGTTGCTGTAAACCTTCAGCTATGGTGAGTTCACGCGCATATGTAGCAGTGATGGTGCAGGGAGGGTGTGTGTTGTGCAAGAATTACGCAGTGCATTTCCATAACATTTGGCGGCATTTCTGTTGCAGGAAGGTTTTTTGGTTGCTCTTCTCGCGGCTGAGTTGGCATCCCAGGTAGTAAGTTCATTTTTTTTTGGGGCCTAGAGTCCTTGTTCATTCTTCCAGGGATGGAGGTTGAACAAAAGACTCCTAAGCCCACTAATTTGATGCAGAACTCATGCTAAGAGGGGGGGGAAAGAGTAAGTATTAAACCATGGCTGACTTTACCTGGAAGACATCTGCTTACTTCAGGTAACCAAGGAGGTAGAATATTTGTTCAGTCAAGGGGTAGAAGTCAGTGTAGAAATGATGTCTTATAGATGTAGTCTCATTGTCCTAAAGACACATTATGTTTTGGTCTACATGTACCTGTCAGGGTTCACAGAGGCAGGGAGGTCGCGGTTAATCCTGGCTACTTCTACTTTTTGCCCCATTTGTTTGGATGCCTGTTATGCTTTTGCCTTTATATAGGAAGGCAACATCAGCTCACTGTCCGTTGGATTTCGATTGAAAAAAAGCTTGCTTTTTGATATTTGGACTAAGTTGATGTTTATTCATACTGTCTTAACATTATTTTTATATTTTTACATTATTTTAGTAAAATATTTTAGCTAAGGTATAAACTTGTAGGTTTATGAGGAGCAAGGAATTTGTCTGCTGTATCAGCACAGCTTGACACAGTGAAGCCATCAATAAATGGTATTTTTAATGATTTCAAGGCACTAAAACAAAATGATTGGGTGTCTTTTTGTTTGTATGTTTGTTTTGCACCATGTTACCTGCTGGGAAATCAAATGTTGGATGTGAAAGGATTTGTGGAAGATTTTTTTCGAGCAAATGAAGTAGCATCGAGCCATCTCTGTGCCATCCAGGGCAAGAAAGAATGAAAAGCAGAGAACACTGACCAAGCAAGCCCACACACAAGAAGAGTATGGTATGTCTGAGTAGGCGAAGTGGTTTTAGCGTTTACATTTTGTGTTGATGATTTATTTCTGTGGCTAAATATTAGGATGGATGTGTTAGAAACGAATCGGCTGCAGCTGGATAGAGATGAAAGGATTTGTTTTCTCTTACTTATTCATCATGTTGTTGGCCTGCTCTGGGCCAGATGAGGCAGCGAGGCTTTGAGGGCTACCAATCCAGGACATCAACGACTCTTTAGAGAGGATGACTTCTGGGCCGATGTGTGACACTTTGCATGCAGAAAATAATTTCTGCCATCTCCGAGCCTGTTGGAGAGGCTGAGAGAATATTGCGGTGAGGACGGCACAGCAGCAAAGCACCTGGTAACTAACTGTTCTTCTTTACAAACTTCTTCCTCTTCAGAATGCACTGAGCAAAGGCAGGTGGGAATTTACCTCCCTCCATAGATAGTGCAGAGCAGCCTCAGTGCAAAATCACTTCAGAACTTGGTCTCTTTATTTATCACGTTGCGAATTCATTGACAGAAAGCTTTGAAGGCTTACAGGGCTTGCTAGCTAATTGGTGTTAGATGCATGGGTGCAGAAATGTTAACCGTTCAGGAATATCCATTATATTAGGATTCTTTCATATCTTGTTCCATACTCTAAAGGTATTTGATGTTACTGATATTGACGTTATCAACTGAGGCTTACTTGTACATATAACATTATAAACACCATTCCCCTCTGTGGCAGTGGGTAAGCGGTTGTGATCTTTACAGTAAGTCAGAAGTAACTCACTTTTGGACATTGTATGTTGTTAGTGCACTCCTGTGCTAACTTTGAATCAGGAGGAATTTATTTATAAACGCATTTTATTTTTTATTATTTGTTTTTATTTTGGGTTCAGTGTTCTGACTTATTGAGCTGGAGGAAGTCAGCATTGAAAAAGGCATTGCTAAACACTGCAGCCTTGACCTCCTGGGCGCTCAGGTGATCCTCGTCTCAGCCTCAGATGCTTCTTTATAGGCATACCACCATGCCCAGCTAATTTTAAGTTTGTAAAGATGGGTTCTGGCTGTATGTTTTTTTGTGTGTTTGGTATTTTTGTAGAAATAAGCGTTTACCATATTGCCGACAACATGAACTTAATTTCCTGGGCTCAGCACAGTCCACCGGCTCCACAAGAGTGCTGGGATAAAGCAGCCACTGTGCCTGGCCAACGTTCTATTTTTAAAAAACCAACATTGTTAGCTTACAAGGAGATGTTGGTTTGAAGATTGCTTTGTGATGATATATGTAAATGGAAAATCTCTCAGTGAGCTGTGTGTGGGGTGGGTGGAGGTTACAAACATACATGCTGGCTTTTGTTGGGTACTATTGGTGCATTCACAATGTTGTGCAATTACCACGCCTCAGTTTAAGAATGGAAACCTGGTGCATTACCAAGCAGTGTAAACAGAGCCTTTGTTTCGTCTCGGTTCTTCAAGCCAGTACATTTCACTTGCCCAGGCCTGGTGCGGTCCTCTCCTTCTACCAGACCTGGAGTCACTCTTCTTCCTGACATGTCAACGGCGGCTTCCACTGACTAGTACTGCAAAGCTGCTCTCTGTGCCCAGGTCTTTCTTGGAGCTGCCCAGAAGGTAAGGACCGTTCACATGGTGCTGTGAGCAGCAGGGACTGGCTCATTTTGTGTCATTGGTCTTTGTGAATGATATTTTTATTTTGGACCACCAGGCAGGATGTGATTTACTCTCCTGTAGTTAACCCAAGGTTTTGTCCCCAGCATCCACTTTTACTACGCTGTTTCCTAGATCTCAAAGAACTGCGTTCTTTATCCCCAACCCTATACAACTGGTAGAGTTCCACTACAACTCAAGACTGCTCAGCTTCTTTCACTGTCATGCTCTTCCTTCCATCTCCCCAATTTAAATGTTTCTTTAGTCTCAGAACTGGGATTGTAGGATAGCTCTATGGCTAATGGATTTTCTTTGTATATAGAAGTGTAATTATGATTAAGTGATAATGAGCTATTATTAATGAGGATTTTTTGTTTTTTTTTTTTTTTTTGAGGCGGGGTCAGCTCTACTTGGGCTGGGTGGAGTGCCAATGGAGCCTGGCTCCTGCAAGACCATTTTCCGGGTTCAACTCCAGTGGCTGGACTGCAAGCCTGCCACCTTTGTGAGCAGCCATTTTTAGTAGTAAGGGTTTCCCCGTGTTAGCCAGGATGGTGTGATCTCCCACCGGCCGTGATCCACCCTCGGCCTCCAGTGCTGGGATTGCAGGCAGAGGCCACAGCGCCTTCTTAGTAGAAGTTTTTTTACTGCTGTGGTGGCTCGCCTGTAATCCAACACTTTGGGAGGCTGAAGTGAGGGTGAGATCTGGAGTCAGAGTTGAGATGTAACCAATATGAGTAAATTTATTCTCTTTAAAAAATATAGCGGTGTGGTGGCAGTCCTGTCAACTGCTCGTTTGAAACTGCTGGCTCCGAGGGTACAGTGATTATCAATACCGTGCCAAGCCTGAACGCGAGTAAAACTGCATCTTTTTTGGGCAAGAGTCTCAAGTATGATATAATCTCAAGCGATTACATTTTGCATTGCCACCATGCACAGGCGACGGGTTTCACCATTGGCGGGGCGGTGCCAGATCTCCCAACCTGGTGAATCCAGATCCACCTCTGGGCCTCCCAACAGGTTATCGTGAGCCACTTTTGCACGCTTTAGCCAGTTTTCTTTAGCAGGAAGTCATTTGTTAGGTGCATGTGTACCCAGTGGCGCAGGGTTGTAGAGATTATGAGCCTCCCGCCAGAAACTCTCAGGGCAGTAGGCAGTGAAATCCAACAGCATGGCGCACCATGGGTGTGGGTTGATCTGAGTGTATGGGAGACCAGCTCTTGGTCTCTCGCCTCACCCCGGCGCCGCATTTCCTCATCTGGCGATGAGATCTACCTGCTCACTACGTGTATTTTGTGAGGGGAACCACCTGCATTTGGGTGCTGTAGTTTTGTTTTGTTCTTCCTTAGCATTCTAAGATTTTCTCAAAATAAATCAGGTAAGTGTACTTAGGAAGATAGATTCTGGCTTTGGTAAGTCTGGAATTTTCTTATAAACAATAGGAATTTAGTTCTGAGTCTCACAGAAATATGGAAGTTAAAAAAGTGAGAGCCAAGCCTAATGTACTTATCAAGAGATACATATGTTCATGTGTGTGGTAACAGTAATAATAATAATAGTAGAAGTAAGAATGAGTCTCAGGTTTCTCCTACATGGTGGGCACCAAGCCAGTCTTAACATTCCATTGCTTCTTGGAAAACGTAGAGTGGCGGGAAAGAGTAATGGGGTGCCTTGAGATTTGGCTCAAGTTTGTCCATTTTACTGTGCTTTTGACTGGGCTGTGAATTAGCTTTTGTGCTTAAACCTTTGTCTGTTTGGTGGAATGGTTGATGGCCACAGGAATGTGGGAGCCCTGTGGCTATCCCAGGCAGTAAACTCAGTACTCTGGTAAGGGCATCTGAAACTCCCTCCATTTCTGCTTGGTCTTATTCTTAGTCCATATCTGAATGTCTCTGTTAAATAATGTGGCAGTTCAAATGGGAAAATTAAGGTAAGCCAAATTGTATTTTCCTATCCAGCATTCTGAGAATATATATTTTCAAAGTGGGTTTGCGTGCAGAAATTTTCTGGTGTCCAAACTGTATTCTTATCTTCTGGTGGTTCCAAGGGAACTTTGAAAGTAGGGTTAAGACAGTGCCTTCGAATATGATCTGGGTTGTAATTAGCGTCTTTGATCGCGACTGTTTTATGTAACCAAGTCATGATAGTATTTACTGGTTTTGGGATATTTACATTCCTTACTTATTAGCAACTTATTTTTTTTGTGCGTTCTGTCTCGAATATATCTTCATAGTATATATTTTCTCTTACAAAATTAAAATTTCTTATTGAGAACACTACACTTTTCTTTTTTACTTCTGCTCAGCGGGCTATTCTTCTCAGGTTATTTTCCTGTATAAAACCGTTTTTTTAAGCTTGTTCTGAATATTACTATGTCTGACATGTTCTCTCCAGAGCCTATTTCTGCATAGCAGGACTTTTCAAAAGCCTCCTTCCCCAAGTATATGTTTAGGATTTCTCTTGTAAGTGACTTAAAATAAACCACATGCAAACTTCTACAAAAAATCAGAAATCATATATTTAAAATCTGATGTCCAAACTGAAACACCATAGCAATAGCACCAAAGAAAAAGAATAATAGAAGTCTACATACTTCAAATGGTTTTAAGATAATGAGCTAGAAAAGAATTCGGTGTGTGTTTAAATTGTTTCCTGTGGCGGAATGAAATCTACTTTTGCTGCTTTTGTGCTAATTGTTCTTCCTTTTTTCTTTTTTCTAAGGGATTTTGCTTGCCCAAGGGTCATGGAAGATTCAGCTGGAGAGGGAGCATTGGTTTCCATGGCAATATAGGGAGGTGGGATTGAAAGGCGAGGGGCATGGGGATGTGAGTGACCAGGCGTGAAATATGAAGGAGATACGTTTCACATGGGTATACAGTTGACAGAAGATCACTCTCTTTCTTTCTACATGTAAGTTACACATAAAATGGTTTTACTAGGTTAATGGTGCGAAATCACCAGCGGTCTACAGAGCCCTAGACCTATTGATTGCTTGTAAATAAAAAACCTAAAATCCACAGGAAGGAACTAGCAGCTCTATCATTCGTTTTGGCTAATTGTGGAAGCAGATTTTTGCTTTTTTTTTTTTTTAATGGGCAGATATTTACTGATGGACATACAAGGTATTTTTGATAGTATTTTTAAGCGCCAAAGGCCTGGCTATCTTAGTGATGATTGCATTAAACAATAATGCCAAAATTTTATGTTAATAGGTTTTGCTGTTGTATATACTAAGGCGCAAGTGTTTTTAAAAATCTGTATCATTTTTGGTTGAAATCAACAACTTTCTGAACTATTCAGTCTGTGGACCCAAGATTATTTACATTGCATGGCGTTTTTAAAATGCCTGTCTCTCTTTTCATTTAGGAGTGATTTTTCTGTGTTGGGTGTGATTACTTGCTATATTCTGAGTTAAATCGAATCAAGAAACTTGTATTTAGGTAATTTTTATGGTTATTAAAAATAAGGAGAAGCAATTCAAATTCCACTCCTTCATGGCAGAGAAAACTGGTAAGAGAAATTAAAGCCTAGAATAATGCTAGTATTTGTAGTATGGAGCTCTAATTTTTTTTTTTGGACCTATAATGTTGTCCTTAGATAATTGCTTTTGTTATTTACGTACGCACTTCTCAAGTCTAACTTAATGAATTAATACTACTTTCTATTAGAAAAAAAAAAAGTCGGAAAAAAAAAAAAAAAAAGCAAATCAGCGAAAGTACAGTTCACACAAAAAACGTACGGTGGAATAAAAGCTTGTTTCAATTTAGTGTCTGCGAATTTTAAATTATGGCATGATACATTATTTAAATTCAGCTCTTTCTTACAGAAATACTGATGTCAAGATAAATAGGTATATGAGTGTGTATGTAACCACATGGATGTTTACAACATTATTTATATGGTGAAATTATGAAACAATCAAATATTCATCAGAAGAGATACAATTATAGCGCATCATACAGAACAATGGTAAAATAGATAAGTAGAATGGGGTGTTTGTGGCATAACATGAAGTAACCTAAGATCTTTTTTTTTTTTGAGGCGGGGGTCGCTCTATGGCGGTGGGTGCGATGGCGTTACTGCCAGCTCCTTTCCCGGAGTTCGCCATTCTCACTTTCAGCCTCCGAGTAGCTGGGACTACGAAATCGCCACCGCCTGGCTGGTGCTTATTTTTAGTAGGCGGGGGTTTCGTGGTCTCGATTCTCCTGGTCATTGATCCATGCTTTTAATTTCAAGTGCTGGGATTACAAGCAGTGAGCCACATGACAGATCTTGTTTTTAAGAGATGAGGTCTTGCTCTCTTACCCAGAGCTAAAGTGCAGTTCCTGTCATAGCTCACTGCAGCCATGACTTGGACTCAAGGGAGTCCTCCTGCATTCTAGCAGGTAGCTGGGATTACAGGTGTGAGCCAGCACACCGAGGATTTTGAGATGCTTTTAAGAAGAGATGTGTTTTTTGCAGGCTGGGTGTGGTGGCTCCGCCTAGCACTTTGGGAAGAACAAAAGTGAGAGGATTTTGAAAACAGGAGTTTGAGACCAACTCCCAGGGCAGCCATGAAGGCACTGTCTCTCAAAGTCAAAACAAAACGAAACAAAACTCAGAAACTGGTGGCCAGCATAGGTAAAACTCCATCTCTACTAAAGAAGCTGCAAAGTAGCTGGGTGTGGTGGCATGTCTGTAATCCCAACTACTGAGGGAAGCTGGCAGAATCACCTGAACCTGGGAGGCAGAATTTGCAGTGAGCCCAAGGTCATTCTGCACTCCCAGCCCTGGGCAGAAGAGCAGACCTTGTTGTTTCAGGAAAATAAAAAATGAAAAAAGCAGATTGCATAACGATCTGTAAGCATGGTCTTTTTTTTGTTTAAAAAAAAAAAGATGTTGGAGGCAGGTATTGATAGCTTATCACCTGTATCACTAAGTATATATTGTGTATTCATAGAAAAAGTCAAGGTTCTGAGATGTTGTTTAGTCATTCTCTAGAGGATTCGAGGATGGAGGTGTTATGGGAAACTAGCTTTTGTTTGTTTTTGTATTTTGGAGACAGAGTCTTGCTCTCTCCCAAAGGCTGGAGTGCAGTGGGCGTAGTCTTTGGCTCGCACAGCCTCAGCTCCCGGCGTGCTTATTCTCAGCCTCAGTCTCCCAAGTAGCTGGGATTACAGGTGCATGCCACAATGCCAGGAGTAATTTTGTATTTTTAGTAGAGACAGGGTTTTGCCATGTTGGCCAAGCTGTTCTTGAACTCCTGACCTCAGTGATCTGCCCGCCTCAGCCTTCCAAAGTGCTGGGATTATAGGCGTGAACCACCATGCCTGGCCATTACTTTTTATTATTTTAAAAGGACTTCTTTTTTTTTTTTTTTTTGACGTTCTTGCTCTGCCAGGCTAAGTATGATCAGCTTGCGCGGCCTCCTCGGGTTCAGCGGTTTTCCTGCCTCAGCCTCCCAAGTAGCTGGGATTACAGGCCCCCCTACCGGCACACCTGGCTAATTTTTTTGTATGATATTTAGTAGAGGCAGGTGTTTCACCATCTTGGCAGAGCTGGTCTCAAACTCTGACATGATCTACCTCGGCCTCCCAAGTGCTGGGATTACAGGCATGAGCTAAGTGCCTGGCCTTAAAGGACTTTCAAAAATCAACCATAATGAAAAGAGGTAACAATCCACCAAACATTTTGCCCCAAATAGCACATCAATTATATAGAAACATATAAATTAGGCTGGGCTCAGTTGCTCACACCCAGCAATCCCACCACTTTGGGAGGCTGAGGTAGAGCCTTGTGCCCAGGAGTTGAAGGACCCACCTGGGCAACATGAGCCACGTCTCTAGCAAAAAATAAGAATTAGCCAGGTGTGTTTGTATTGTGCTTGTGGTTGCCAGCTATTGGGGGAGGCTGAGGCAGGATTGCTTGATCCCAGAGTTGGCTGCAGTAAGCCATGATTGTGCCACTGTGCTCAAACTGTTATAGTGAGACCCTGTCTAAAAACATACCTGTTTTTTTATAAAAGAAATATATAAACCAAGGAAGGGGAGATGAACAAGATTCTCTTGGGCCACTGTCTTTCAGTGATCATGGTGACAAAAATAGTATTAAAGGAGGTGGATAATAAAAGATTGATGAATTTTTTACCCTGCAAAGAATATATATTCTTGCAAATGTTGTGCAGATGCACACAATTCCCAATAGAAAACCACAGGCAAAATTCTACATACTCTGATTAAAATAGGTGGAAACTAACTCAGAGAAATTTTACAAAATTCCATGTGGCTGTCTCTGTTGTTTCTTTTTTTCCTCTCCCAGATATATTTTTTTACACCATATTAACCTTGGCATTTATATCTCAGAGCTGAAGCAAACATTGGCAAGAGGAACATATATTTATGTTTACTATAATACTTCTTTATGTAGGTGGAAGATACATTTCAGAAGGAGTTAAAGAAAAAGACAAGGGATCCTATTCAAAATCTGATAATGAAGGATAATGCCATTGAGGATGTCAGAAGATTTTGATGGGGAAAATGTCATGATGGCGAGCTTGAAGAACAAGGTTGCAGATTATCTGTCCTCATTCCAACGTTTTTTTGAAAAGCATAAATATTTTGCATCAGGAGTACATGTTCTAATAAGGAACCCTATTAATCTTTTGAAGAAACAGTTTAGTTTACTGTGGCAACTGCAAATGAAAACCTCAGCGGCTGCATGTGCTATCACCACCTCCACTGGTAGAAGTCCCTGGTCTCTCATATAGCACTTCTCACATTGACTGATGTTTCTAGCTGCCTCATGTGGTAGATGCCAGTAGTGCCCTTCGGGGAAGCCTGAGGGAGATGATCCCCTAATGGAGCTGGGCTCTCAACAAAGAGCAAATTGTTCTGTGAATTGTTTAAAGGCTGCTTTTATTTATTCCCTAAGGTAATAGTAGATGTTTGTTGTAGATGATTTGGAACAAACATGTAGAAAAGAATCCCCCCTCAGGCCTACTAGCCATAGCACTTAATAAATTTGTGGTATATTTCTTTCCATTTGTTATGTATACACACACAGAGACCATATACCGTTCTGTGATGCCTTTTTCTTTCTTTTTCTTTTTCTTTAAGATGGAGTCTAGCTGTGTCCCCCCAGGCTGGAGTGCAGTGAAACGTCTCGGCTCACTACAGCTCCACCTCTCGGGTTCATGCCATTCTCCTGCCTCAGCATCTTGAGTAGCTGGGACTACAGGCGCCTGCGCCAGCTGATTTTTTGTGTATTTTTTTAGTAGAGATGGGGTTTCACCATGTTATGGGATGGCCCCGATCTCCTGACATCCTTGATCCAGCCCACCTCAGCCTCCCAAAGTGCTGGGGTTACAGGCGTGAGCTACTGCTGGCTAGACTGCTTTCATTAGCATCTTATGAACATTCTCCCTGTCATTAAAAGTATTTTGAGGTGATTTTTTAAAGTACATACGTCATCTGTAGGTACCATATTCTTTACCCCAAATTTCTGTCCAACTGGAATAACTGTATCTTATTCTAAAATAGAATATCTTGCAGAAATGAAAGTTGACCTTAGTAGCTTGGTATTTAGGCACGCAGGATGACCTTTACCACAAGTAGACCCCTGTGCAAAGACAAATGAGGAGCAATTCTGATTGAGACCTGATTTTAGGTAGGAAAAATCACATAGCAGTATGTTGAAGATGGGAGGACCCTTGAAACCACCTAGTCCAACCCCATCATTTCCGAACACAAAACTCAGGTTGCTGAGTCCATAATGTGTCCCAGCACCAAAACCAGACATCTCCACAGGTATTTCGCCTCTTCTTACCCATCTCTGCGCATTATAGACTTCCGTTCTCACTTTTACCCAAAACGCACACAGTAAGACTATGTCAGTAGATCTAAAGGCATCACCTGGCAGGGTGTCTGCAGAAAAAGAAACCAATCCTCAAGGTGGGGCCCTTGCCAGTGGTGGATCCACCTCTCTTGCATACACAGGACTGGGTCAGTTTGGAGATCTCTGCCTAACTAGCTCAGTGCCTTCCCTTTCAGAAGAGGGATGATGAGAAATCAGATAGTAGGGGAAGCGGAGACCTGGATAATAAACATGAAGATCAATGGTGGGAAGCTGACAAACTAGATGATGAAGAGGCTTTGGGAATTTGATGGCGATGAGAGGAAGATGAGGAGAGGAAAATAAAACTGAAGAAACAGGACACAGGAATGGATGAGGGTAATTGAAAGATCCCCCCCCTCCCAAACAGAAGCTGAGAGGAGGGTAATCTCACCTTGCCCACCACCTACCATTCTCTGTCATTTTACTTCTCTTCTTTTCTGTATTTGTTTGTTCTCTTTTTTCCCATTCCTCTTTTTTTCTTTTTTTGCTTTATCCTATCTTATTGTTGATTACATTGAGCTAAAGGCCAAGCGACTACAGGTCATCCCATGTGTTATGGAAGGTAGACAAGACCCTGTGCAGATGTTCTAAGCTGATTCTCCCTATAGGCCACTGAATTTTTCCAGCTACAGCTTGGGAGAAGAGTCTCCAGGGCTGGTGTAACCTGCAACAGCCCAGGGGTGATGCAATGGAGCCGCATCAACTCACCCACCATTCACACCTAATAGCAGCTGCTATGCTGCTGTCATGGAGACCTGCACTGTTTCTCTAGGTCATGGATGGCACTTCATCCGGCCATCCATGGGATACGTCCAATATAAACTTGAAAGTGCCATGTCTAAAAAGTCAACCCATGCAGAAGCAGTTTCTTGGATTGAGTGTGATGATTGTTTTTCTTCCTCTGACATTTAGAAGGATTCTGAACTGTTGTAAGGGTGACAGCTTGGATGGTGAATTCAAACCAAGATAAGAAGCTGGCAGATGAAGGGGAAGAGCGAAGAGCTGGTGATGGTGGTTAAAGTGTGAAGACAAAGGTGTGAACAAATAGATGGGGTGTGAAGATTTGAGAGCGATCCGTCTCGACTCAGGCCAAGACTCTTGAACTGTATAGTTCTGCAGGTGTCTCAAGACATTTTTTTATTAGTTGACTGCTCACTACATTACTTCATAAAAGGGCTATGCAACAGGAGGCTCTTATGGGGGCATAAAATATCTAACTGTTGGTTCCTGACAGGGTAGTCCACATGTTGTCTGGGCTCATGCTATAGATCAGAGCTAAAACCTGTGATCCCCTTCTTTATTTCTTCTTGTAGTTTCTTTGAGATTAAGAAAGTAACATAGCACGCTTGTCCTTGGATAACCTGCACAGAAAATGAAATCTGAGATTCAACATGAAAGGTCTAAAAAATATTATTAAAATACTAATGTGTACAGATAATTTTAAGGAATAGATATTGTATTCTCTCTACAGTGCTTAAATACTTAGAGCTGATTTTGTAAATTCTACTTTTTTAAAAAAAAAAGATTTTGTATTTTATCTTATCCCTGTTGTCTCCATTGTACCTGGGGAATATGATGAAAGAAAATAGAGGTGGACCACCATGGCAAGCAGGGAGAAAGCGTGCAAAACCGAGGGCCTTGGACCTTCCAGATGACGAACTACCGACGGTGAGACCAGAATGGTGGTGAGGACGCGACAATGAAGAGGAGAAGGTGAGTCTTTCAGTAAAGACCAGTTGAAATTCATAATGAACGGTAGCATTTTCTGCTTTTGAGAGCTAGCTGTGTCATAGCCCGTGTTAAATCCGCGTTTGGTTAGCTCAATCCCAGTTTGAACAATGGTTTCCTTTTTGCGGTATTTCTCATGTGATTATCCCTATAACAGCTCATCCAACCACCAAGTATTTATCAAACTACTGTCGTCCTATTCTAAGCTTTTTTGCTTTCTGTGCCCTGGGTAGTCTTCACACGCAGGCGCTGTCTGCTGCAACCATTACCCGTATCCCATCTATGGGATGGTGTAAAGCGCTGTGCGGTGCCGTTATACCAAGCTGTGCATTGAGTCAGTTATAACTTTTAGAAATGATGGTTTCAGTTATTGATTGTCGTGTGAAGGGTGAGAATTTAAATAATCCCAGAGAAATCACGCATGGCATATGACAGTATTTCATGCGGCTTTGTCGTCCATTTTTCAACCCTAGGTAGGTCCTTTAGGGGTGTTACATCTGGTATTAGTTGAAAGCATTGTGTTGGAGGTGCCCCTGTAACAGAGGGGCCCCCCATTCCTGCTGCTGCTTAATCAGACAGAAGATGTGACTGGCCTCAGCTGATAAATGAGTCAGTTACATAGTTATAAAAAATCTATTTTAAAAAAATGTATATGTATATTTTATAATGCTGTATTAGAACAAAAATACCAAGTTATAAAAGGAATAAATAAGAGGTGCCATTTATGTAAGAAATTAATTTTAGAATCTAATAGTTGCAAACAAAGTCAATAACCAAGAAAGTGTAAATTAGAAAATTAAGTCCACTGAGAATGTAATGCGGCTATCTGCTTTTAATGGCAAGACTCATTTTGTAACTAGAACAATTATTTAAAATTGTTGTTTGCTAAT
>JAKGGE010002180.1:0-35985 GCA_023748175.1 Hoolock leuconedys | reverse complement strand
ATCAGCCCAGCCACCCACCGCCTGGGAAGTGAGGAGCCTGCCCGCCACCCATCATCTGGGAATTGAGGAGCCTGCCCAGCCACCCATAGTCTGGGAATTGAGGAGCCTGCCCGCCACCCAACATCTGGGAAGTGAGGAAGGCCTCTGCCCGGCCACCCAACATCTGGGAAGTGAGGAGCCTGCCCGCCACCCAACATCTGGGAAGGGAGGAGCGCCTCTGCCCGACCACCCACAGTCCTGGAGGTGAGGAGCGCCTCTGCCGGGCCACCCACCGTCTGGGAAGTGAGGAGTGCCTCTGACCGTCCGCCCCGTCTGGGAGGTGAGGAGCGCTTCTCCAACACCACCCATCGTCTGGGAAGTGAGGAGATCCTCTGCCCGCCACCCACCGTCTGGGAAGTGGGGAGCACCTCTGCCCGGCCGCCCCATCTGGGAAGTGAGGAAGGCCTCTGCCCGGCCACCCACCATCTGGGATGTGAGGAGGGCCTCTACCCGGCCACCCATCTTCTGGGAAGTGAGGAGCGCCTCTGCCCGGCCACACACTGTCTGGGAAGTGAGTAGCCTCCGTCCGGCCACCCACCATCTGGGATGTGAGGAGCACCTCTGCCCGGCCACCATCTTCTGGGAAGTGAGGAGCGCCTCTGCCCGGCCACCCTGTCTGGGAGGTGAGGAGCCTCTGCCCGCCACCCATCGTCTGGGAGGTGAGGATGGCCTCTGCCCTGCCAACCAACCTCTGGGAGGAGAGGAGCGCCTCTGCCCGGGCCCACATCGTCTGGGAGGTGAGGAGCGATCTGCCCGCCACCCACCGCCTGGGAAGTGAGGAGCCTCTGCCCGCCACCAACCGTCTGGGAAGTGAGGAGCACCTCTGCCCGGCCACCCACCGCTGGGAATGAGGAGCCTGTCCGGCCACCCACCATCTGGGAAGTGACGTGCGCCTCTGCCCGACCACCCACCATCTGGGAAGTGAGGAGCGCCTCTGCCCGACCCCCGTCTGGGAGGTGAGGAGCACCTCTGCCCGGCCACCCATCGTCTGGGAGGTGAGGAGCGCCTCTGCCCGGCCACCCATCATCTGGGAAGTGAGGAGCGCCTCTGCCCGGCCACCCACCATCTGGGAAGTGAGGAGCGCCTCCTGCCCGGCCACCCATCGCCTGGGAAATGAGGAGCCTGCCAGACCACCCATCGCCTGGGAATTGAGGAGCGCCTCTGCCCGACCACCCACCTTTGGGAGGTGAGGAGTGATTCTGACCGCCACCCACAGTCTGGGAGGAGAGGAGCGCCTCTGCCCGACCACCCACCTTCGGGGAGGTGAGGAGCGCCTCTGCCCGGCCACCCATCGCCTGGGAGGTGAGGAGCCTCTGCCCGGCCACCCACTGCCTGGGAAGTGAGGAGCCTCTGCCCGCCACCCACCGCCTGGGAAGTGAGGAGCGCCTCCTGCCCGGCCACCCACCGGTCTGGGAAGTGAGGAGCGCCTGCCCGCCACCCACCTGCCTGGGAAGTGAGGAGCGCCTCTGCCCGGCCTCCCATTGTCTGGGAAGTGAGGAGCGCCTCTGCCCGGCCACCCTCGTTGGGAAGTGAGGAGCGCCTTTACCTGGCCACCCCTCGCCTGGGAAGTGAGGGCGCCTCTGCCCGCCACCCATCATCCGGGAAGTGAGGAGCCTGCCCGCCACCCATTGTCTGGGAAATGAGGAGCGCCTCTTCCCGGCCACCCATCGTCTGGGAAGTGAGGAGTGCCTCTGCCCAGCCACCCATCGCTGGGAACTGAGGAGGGCCTCTGCCCGCCACCCCTCGTCTGGGAGGTGAGGAGTGCCTCTGCCCGGCCATCCATCGCCTGGGAGGTGAGGAGCCTGCCCGCCGCCACGTCTGGGAAGAAGTGAGGAGCGCCTCGGCCTGGCCTTCCAGTGTGTGAAGTGAGGAGTGCCTCTACCCAGCCACCCACCGTCTTGGAAGTGAAGAGGGCCTCTGCCCCACCACCGACCGTCTGGGAAGTGAGGAGAGCCTCTGCCCACCACTCATCCTCTGGGAAGTGAGGAGCGCCTGTGCCCGCCACCCCCGCCTGGGAAGTGAGGAGTGCCTCTGCCCGGCCACCCACCGTCTGGGAAGTGAGGAGCGCCTCTGCCTCGGCCACCCCTGGCCTGGGAAGTGCGGAGCCTCTGCCCGCCACCCACCATCTGGGAAGTGAGGAGCGCCTGCCCGCCACCCACCATCTGGGAAGTGAGGAGCACCTCTGTCCGGCCACCCATCGCCTGGTAAGTGAGGAGCACCTCTGCCCGACCACCCACCGTCTGGGAGGTGAGGAGCACCTCTGCCCGGCCACCCACCGTCTGGGAAGAAGTGAGGAGCGCCTCTGCCCAGCCACCCACTGTCTGGGTATTGAGGAGCCACTCTATCTGTCCGCCCATCGTCTGGGAAGTGAGGAGCGCCTCTGCCCGGCCACCCATCGCCTGGGAAGTGAGGAGCCTCTGCCCGCCACCCACCATCTGGGAAGTGAGGAGCGCCTGCCCGCCACCCACCGCCTGGGAAGTGAGGAGCCTCTGCCCGCCACCCACCGTCTGGGAAGTGAGGAGCGCCTCTGCCCGGCCACCCACCGTCTGGGAAGAAGTGAGGAGCGCCTCTGCCCGGCCACCCACCGTCTGGGAAGAAGTGAGGAGCGCCTGCCCGGCCACCCACTGCCTGGGAAGTGAGGAGCGCCTCTGCCCGGCCACCCACCGCCTGGGAAGTGAGGGAGAGCCTCTGCCCGCCACCCATCATCTGGGAAATGAGGAGCGCCTCTGCCCGGCCACCTCGTCTGGGAAGTGAGGAGCACATCTACTCGCCACCCATGGTCTGGCAGGTGAGGGGCGCCTCTGCCCGGGCACCCATCGTCTGGGAGGTGAGGGGCTCCTCTGCCCGGCCACCCATCGTCTGGGAGGTGAGGAACGCCTGGAAACACATCATTCACGGGCGGCGAGCGCCTCTTCTGGCGACCTGTCTGGGAAGAGAGAATCGCCTCTGTCCAGCCACCCACCGCCTGGGAAGTGAGGAGCCTGCCCGCCACCCATTATCTGGGAAGTGAGGAGCGCCTCTGCCCGGCCGCCTGCCTGGGAGGTGAGTAGCACCTTGCCCGCCACCCATCGCCTGGGAAATGAGAGCCTGCCCGCCACCCATCGTCTGGGAGGTGAGGGAGGCCGCCTGCCCGGCCACCCACCTGTCTGGGAAGTGAGGCCTCTGCCCGGCCACCCATTATCTGGGAAATGAGGAGCGCCTCTGTCCGGCCACCGTTCATCTGGGAAGTCAGGAGCTCCTCTGCCAGGCCGCCTCGTCTGGGATGTGAGGAGCAACTCTGCTCGGCACCCACTGCCTGGGAAGTGAGGAGCGCCTCTGCCCGGCCACCCACCGGCTGGGAAATGAGAGCCTGCCCGCCACCCATCGTCTGGGAGGTGAGGAGCCTGCCCGCCACCCATCGCCTGGGAAGTGAGGCCTCTGCCCGCCACCCCTCGTCTGGGAAATGAGGAGCCCTCTGCCCGACCACCCACCGTCTGGGAAGTGAGGGAGCCTGTGCACCGCAACACCGTCTGGGAAATGAGGAATGCCTCTGCCCGGCCGCACCCTCTGGGAAGTGAGGAATGCCTCTGCCCGGCCACCCATCGCCTGGGAAGTGAGGAGCGCCTCTGCCCGGCCACCCATCGTCTGGGAGGTGAGGAGCGCCTCTGCCCGGCCACCCATCGTCTGGGAGGTGAAGAGGGCCTCTGCCCGGCCTGCCACCGCCTGGGAAGTGAGGGAGTGCTCTGCCCGCCACCCATGGTCTGGCAGGTGATGGGCGCCTCTGCCCGGCCACCCATCATCTGGGAAATGAGGAGCGCCTCTGCCCGGCCACCCATCATCTGGGAAGTGAGGGAGTGCCTCTGCCCAACAGCCCCGTCTGGGAAGTGAGGAGCGCTTGCCCGGCCACCCATCCTCTGGGAAGTGAGGGAGCATCCCGCGCTGGGCCGCCCATTTGGGAAGTGAGGAGCGCCTCTGCCCGGCAACCCATCGCCTGGGAAGTGAGGAGCGCCTCTGCCCGCCACCCACCATCAGGGAAGTGAGGAGCGCCTCTGCCCGGCCACCCATCATCTGGGAAGTGAGGAGCGCCTCTGCCTGGCCACCCATCGTCTGGGAGGTGAGGAGTGCCTCTGCCCGCCAACCCATCATCTGGGAAGTGAGGAGCGCCTCTGCCTGGCCACCCATCGCCTGGGAAGTGAGGAGCGCCTCTGCCTGGCCACCCATCGCCTGGGAAGTGAGGAGCCTCTGCCCGCCACCCATCGCCTGGGAAGTGAGAAGCGCCTCTGCCCGGCCACCCATCGCCTGGGAAGTGAGGAGCGCCTCTGCCCAGCCTCCCGTCTGGGAAGTGAGGAGCGCCACTGCCCAGCCACCCCGTCTGGGAGGTGAGTAGCACCTCTTCCTGGCCACCCATCGTCTGGGAGGTGAGGAGTGCCTCTGCCCGGCCACCCATCGTCTGGGAGGTGAGGAGCCCCTCTGCCCGGCTGCCTCGTTTTGGGAAGTGAGGAACGCCTCTGCTGGGCCACCCATCGTCTGGGAACTGAGGAGGGCCTCTGCCCGGCCACCCATCCTCTGGGAGGTGAGAGCCTGCCCGCCACCCATCGTCTGGGAAGTGAGGAGTGCCTCTGCCCGGCCACCCACTCTGGGAAGTGAGGAGCGCCTCTGCCCGGCCATCCCATCTGGGATGTGAGGAGCGCCTCTGTCTGGTCTCCCTGTATGGGAAGTGAGGAGCGCCTCTGCCCGCCACCCATCACCAGGGAGGGGTGGGAGGGAGTGTATCAGCTCCTACCGCCCCATCTGGGAGGTGAGGCGCCTCTGCCCAGCCACCCACGTCTGGGAAGAAGTGAGGAGCCTGCCCGCCACCCATCATCTGGGAAATGAGGAGCGCCTGCCCGCCACCCATCGTCTGGGAGGTGAGTAGCACCTCTGCCCAGCCAGCCATCGTCTGGGAGGTGAGGAGCACCTCTGCCCGCCACCCATCGTCTGGGAAGTGAGGAGTGCTTCTGCCTGGCCACCCATCCTCTGGGAGGTGAGGAGCGCCTCTGCCCGGCCACCCACCGTCTGGGAAGAAGTGAGGATCGCTTCTGCCTGGCCACCCATGCTCTGGGATGTGAGGAGTGCCTCTGCCCGGGCACCCCATCCGGGAAAAAGTGAGGAGGGCCTCTGCCCAGCCACCCATCGCCTGGGAGGTGAGGAGTGCCTCTGCCCGCCACCCATCGCCTGGGAGGTGAGGAGTGCTTCTGCCCGGCCACCCATCTTCTGGGAAATGAGGAGGTCCTCTGCCAGGCCACCCATCGTCTGGGAAGTGAGTAGGACCTCTTCCTGGCCACCCATCGTCTGGGAGGTGAGGAGTGCCTCTGCCCAGCCACCCATCGTCTGGGATGTGAGGAGAGCCTATGCCCAGCAACCCCGTCTGGGAAATGAGGAACGCCTCTGAACGGCCGCCCCATCTGGGAAGTGAGGAATGCCTCTGCCGGGCCACCCATCGTCTGGGAACTGAGGAGGGCCTCTGCCCGGCCACCCACCGCCTGGGAAGTGAGGAGCGCCCTGCCCGGCCACCCACCGTCTTGGAAGTGAAGAGGGCCTCTGCCCCACCACCTACAAAGGCCTGGGAAATGAGGAGCCTGCCCGCCACCCATCTTCTGGGAAATGAGGAGGTCCTCTGCCAGGCCACCCATCGCCTGGGAAGTGAGTAGGGCCCCGCCCGCCACCCACCGTCTGGGAAGTGAGGAGTGCCTCTGCCCGCCACCCATCGCCTGGGAAGTGAGGAGCCTGCCCGCCACCCTATGGGAAGAAGTGAGGAGCGCCTGCACGGGTTGCCCCATCTGGGAAGTGAGGAGTGCTCTGCCCGCCACCCATCGCCTGGGAAGTGAGGAGTGCTCTGCCCAGCCACCCATCGCCTGGGAAATGAGGGCGCCTCTGCCGACCACCCACTGCCTGGGAGGTGAGGAGCACCTCTGCCCGCCACCCACCGCCTGGGAAATGAGGAGCTCTGCCCGGCCACCCATCATCTGGGAAGTGAGGAGCCTCTGCCCGGCCACCATGGTCTGGCAGGTGAGGGGCGCCTCTGCCCGGGCACTCATCGTCTGGGAGGTGAGGCGCCTCTGCCCGGCCACCATCGCCTGGGAAGAAGTGAGGAGCCTGCCCAGCCACCCATCGCCTGGGAAGTGAGGAGCCTCTGCCCAGCCACCCATCGCCTGGGAAGTGAGGAGTGCCTCTGCCCGCCACCATCGCCTGGGAAGTGAGGAGCGCCTCTGCCCGGCCACCCACCATCTGGGAAGTGAGGAGCGCCTCTGCCCGGCCTCCCAGTGTGTGAAGTGAGGAGCGCCTCTGCCCAGCCACCCATCATCTGGGAAGTGAGGAGCACCTCTGCCCGGCCACCCATCATCTGGGAAGTGAGGAGCACCTCTGCCCAGCCACCCATCGTCTGGGAAGTGAGGAGCCTGCCCGGCCACCCATCATCTGGGAAGTGAGGGTGCCTCTGCCCGGCCACCCATCGTCTGGGAAGTGAGGAGCGCCTCTGCCCGGCCTCCCAGTGTGTGAAGTGAGGAGCCTCTGCCCAGCCACCCACCGTCTTGGAAGTGAGGAGGCACCTCTGCCCGGCCACCCATCGTCTGGGAAGTGAGGAGCGCCTTCTGCCCGGCCTTCCCACCTGGGAAGTGAGGAGTGCTTCTGCCCGCCAACCCATGGTCTGGCAGTGAGGGGCGGCTCTGCCCGCACTCACTGCCTGGGGAGGTGAGGAGCTCCCCATGCCCGCCACCCCGGTCTGGGAAATGAGGAGCGCCTCTGCCCGGCCACCCATCATCTGGGAAATGAGGAGCGCCTCTGCCCGCCACCCATCTTCTGGGAAGTGAGGCGCGCCTCTGCCGGCCACCCATCCTCTGGGAGGTGAGGAGCGCCTCTGCCCGGCCACCCATCGTCTGGGAAGTGAGGAGCGCCTCTGCCCGCCACCCATCCTCTGGGAAGTGAGGAGCACCTCTGCCCGGCCACCCATCATCTGGGAAGTGAGGAGCCTGCCCGCCACCCATCCTCTGGGAAGTGAGGGCGCCTCTGCCCGCCGCCGCCTGGGAAGTGAGGAGTGCCTCTGCCCGCCACCCATCGCCTGGGAGGTGAGGGAGCGCCTCTGCCCGCCACCCATCTTCTGGGAAAATGAGGAGCGCCTCTGCCCGGCCACCCATCGCCTGGGAAGTGAGGAGGGCCTCTGCCCGGCCACCCATCTGGGAAGTGAGGAGCCTGCCCGCCACCCATCGCCTGGGAAGTGAGGAGCGCCTCTGCCCGGCCACCCATCATCTGGGAAATGAGGAGCTGCCCGCCACCCATCGCCTGGGAGGTGAGGAGGGCCTCTGCCCGCCGCCCGCTTGGGAGAGGAAGTGAGGAGGCCTCTGCCCGGCCACCCACCGTCTGGGAAGTGAGGAAGCACCTCTGCCCGGCCCCCCGTCCTGGGGAGGTGAGGAGCGCCTCTGCCCGCCACCCATCGCCTGGGAAGTGAGGAGGCCCGCCACCTTTCTCGCTGCCTGGGAAGTGAGGAGCCTCTGCCCGCCACCCATCGCCTGGGAAGTGAGGAGTGCCTCTGCCCGCCACCTGTATGGGAAGAATTGAGGAGCGCCTCTGACCGCCACCCGTCCGGGAAGAAGTGAGAGGGCCTCGCCCGCTGCCCTGGCCCAGGAAGAAGTGAGGAGCGCCTCTGCCTGGCCGCACCATCCGGAAGAATGGAGGAGCGCCTCTGCCCGGCCACCCATCGTCTGGGAGGTGAGGAGTGCCTCTGCCTGGCCACCCATCGTCCTGGGAAGTGAGGAGCCTGCCCGCCACATAGTCTGGGAAGTGAGGAGCCTCTGCCTGGCCACCCACCATCTGGGAAGTGAGGAGCGCCTCTGCCCGGCCACCCCCGCCTGGGAAGAAGTGAGGAGGGCCTCTGCCCGGCCACCCATCGCCTGGGAAGTGAGGAGCCTGCCCGCCACCCATCGCCTGGGAAGTGAGGAGCGCCTCTGCCCGGCCGCCCACCATCTTGGAAGTGAAGAGGGCCTCTGCCCCACCACCCACCATCCTGGGAAGTGAGGAGCCTGCACGCCGCCTGCCTGGGAAGTGAGGAGGCCTCTGCCCGACACCCATCGCCTGGGAAGTGAGGAGCCTCTGCCCGGCCACCCATCGTCTGGGAAGTGAGGAGCGCCTCTGCCCGGCCACCACCCCCGCCTGGGAAGTGAGGAGCCTCTGACCCGCTACCCATCGCTGGGAAGTGAGGAAAGCCTCTGCCCGGCCACACATAGTCTGGGAAGTGAGGAGCGCCTCTGCCCAGCAATCCCGTCTGGGAAATGAGGAGCGCCTCTGCCCAGCCGCCCCATCTGGGAAGTGAGGAGCGCCTCTGCCCGGCCACCCACCGCCTGGGAAGTGAGGAGTGCCTCTGCCTGGCCACCCATCGTCTGGGAAGTGAGGAGCCTCTGCCCGGCCACCCACTGTCTGGGAAGTGAGGAGTGCCTCTGCCTGGCCACCCATCGTCTGGGAGGTGAGGAGCATTCTGCCCGCCACCCATCGCCTGGGAAATGAGGGAGCGCCTCTGCCCGGCCACCCACCATCTGGGCTAAGTGAGGAGCGCCTCTGCCCGCCACCCATGGTCTGGGAGGTGAGGGCGCCTCTGCCCGCCGCCTGCCTGGGAAGTGAGGAGAGCCTCTGCCCAGCCACATATCTTCTGGGAAGTGAGGAGAGCCTCTGCCCAGCCACCATCGTCTGGGAAGTGAGGAGAGCCTCTGCCCGGCCACCCATCGCCTGGGAAGTGAGGAGTGCCTCTGCCTGGCCGCCTCGCCTGGGAAGTGAGGAGCCTCTGCCCGCCGCCTGCCTGGGAAGTGAGGAGCGCCTCTGCCCGCCGCCTGCCTGGGAAGTGAGAGTGCCACCGCCCCACCACCCACCATCTGGGAAGTGAGGAGCGCTTCTGCCCGGCCTTCCCACCTGGGAAGTGAGTGGCTCTGCCCGCCACCCATGGTCTGGCAGGTGAGGGGCGCCTCTGCCCGGGCACTCATCTCTGGGAGGTGAGGAGCTCCTATGCCCGCCACCCCTCTGGGAAGAAGTGAGGAACGCATTCGCCCCGCCGCCTGCCTGTGCAGTGAGGGGAGTGCCACTGCCCGTCGCCTGGGCCCGGGAATAAGTGAGGAGGGCGTCTGCCCCTGCGCCCCATCAGGGAAGAAGTGAGGGAGCGCCTCTGTCGCCCAATCCGGGAAGAATGAGAGAGCTCGCCCGCCACCCCATCCGAAGAGGTTATGAGCGCCTTCACAACAGCCCCTCGCTCTGGGAATTCGTGGACTGCCTCTGCCCTCGCCACCCCTGCCTGGGAAGTTAGGGAGCGCCACTGCCCGGACCACCCACCATCTGGGAAGTGAGGAGCCTGCCCTCGCTTCCCATTTGGGAAGAGGAGCTCCACCGCCCGCCAACCCATCATCTGGGAGACTCCAGGAGCGCCTCTGCCCGCCACCAACCATCTGGGAAGTGAGGAGCCTCTGCCCGCCACCCATCGCCTGGGAAATGAGGAGCGCCTCTGCCCGCCCATCGCCTGGGAGGTGAGGAGCCTCTGCCCGGCCACCCATCGCCTGGGAAGTGAGGAGCCTCTGCCCGCCACCCATCATCTGGGAGGTGAGGCGCCTCTGCCCGCCACCCATCGCCTGGGAAGTGAGGAGCGCCTCTGCCCGGCCACCCATCGCCTGGGAAGTGAGGAGCGCCTCTGCCCAGCCACCCATCGCCTGGGAAGTGAGGAGCCTCTGCCCGCCACCCATCGTCTGGGAAATGAGGAGCGCCTCTGCCCGGCCGCCCCGTCTGGGTGGTGAGGGGCGCCTCTGCCCGGCCACGCATCGTCTGGGAGGTGAGGAGTTTCTGCTCGCCACGCTGCCTGGGAAGAAGTGAGGAGCGCCTCTGCCCGCCGCCTGTCTGGGAAGTGAGGAGTGCCTCTGCCCGGCCACCCATCGTCTGGGAAGTGAGGAGCGCGCCTCTGCTCGACCGCTCCCCGTCCGGGAAGAAGTAGGTGCTCGCCCTCGCTGTTCGCCCAGGAAGAAGTGAGGAGTGCCTCTGCCCGACACCCACCGCCTGGGAAGTGAGGAGTGCCTCTGCCCGCCGCCTGCCTGGGAGGTGAGGAGCCTCTGCCCGGCCACCCATCGTCTGGGAAGTGAGGAGCACCTCTGCCCGGCCACCCATCGTCTGGGAAGTGAGGAGCGCCTCTGCCCGGCCACCCATCGTCTGGGAAGTGAGGGAGCGCCTCTGCCCAGCCACCCATCGTCTGGGAATTGAGGAGTGCCTCTGCCCGGCCACCCATCGCCTGGGAAGTGAGGAGCGCCTCTGCCCGGCCACCCATCGTCTGGGAAGTGAGGAGCGCCTCTGCCCGGCCACCCATCGTCTGGGAAGTGAGGAGCTTCTGCCCGCTTCCCATCGTCTGGGAGGTGAGGAGCGCCTCTGCCCGGCCACCCATCGTCTGGGAAGTGAGGAGCGCCTCTGCCCGGCCACCCATCGCCTGGGAAGTGAGGAGTGCCTCTGCCCGGCCACCCATCGCCTGGGAAGTGAGGAGCGCCTCTGCCCGGCCACCCATCGCCTGGGAAGTGAGGAGCGCCTCTGCCCGGCCACCCATCGCCTGGGAAGTGAGGAGCGCCTCTGCCCAGCCACCCATCGCCTGGGAAGTGAGGAGCCTCTGCCCGCCACCCATCGCCTGGGAAGTGAGGAGCCTGCCCGCCACCCATCGCCTGGGAAGTGGTGAGGCCTCTGCCCGGCCACCCATCGCCTGGGAAGTGAGGGAGCACCTCTGCCCGCCACCCTGCCTGGGAAGTGAGGAGCCTGCCCGCCACCCATCATCTGGGAAGTGAGGAGAGCCTCTGCCCGCCACCCATCGCCTGGGAAGTGAGGAGTGCCTCTGCCCGGCCACCCATCGCCTGGGAAGTGAGGAGCCTGCCCGCCACCCATCGCCTGGGAAGTGAGGAGAGCCTCTGCCCGCCACCCATGGTCTGGGAAGTGAGGAGCGCCTCTGCCCGGCCGCCCCGTCTGGGAAGAAGTGAGGAGTGCCTCTGCCCGGCCACCCATCTGGGAAGTGAGGAGCCTGCCCGGCCACCCATCGTCTGGGAAGTGAGGAGTGCATTCTGCCCGCCACCCATCGTCTGGGAGGTGAGGAGCGCCTCTGCCCGGCCACCCATCGTCTGGGAGGTGAGGAGTGCCTCTGCCCGACACCCACCGTCTGGGAAGAAGTGAGGAGCGCCTCTGCCCGGCCACCCATCATCTGGGAGGTGAGGAGTGCCTCTGCCCGGCCACCCATCGTCTGGGAAGTGAGGCGCCTCTGCCCAGCCACCCATCGTCTGGGAGGTGAGGAGCCTCTGCCCGGCCACCCATCGCCTGGGAAGTGAGGAGCGCCTCTGCCTGGCCACCCATCGCCTGGGAAGTGAGGAGCCTGCCCAGCCACCCATCGCCTGGGAAGTGAGGAGCGCCTCTGCCTGGCCACCCATCGCCTGGGAGGTGAGGGAGCACCTCTGCCTGGCCACCCATCGCCTGGGAAGTGAGGAGAGCCTCTGCCCGGCCACCCATCTGGGAAGAAGTGAGGGAGCGCCTCTGCCCGGCCACCCACTGTCTGGGGAGGTGAGGAGCGCCTCTGCCTGGCCACCCATCGCCTGGGAAGTGAGGAGCACCTCTGCCTGGCCACCCATCGCCTGGGAAGTGAGGGAGCGCCTCTGCCTGGCCACCCATCGCCATCTGGGAAATGAGGAGCGCCTCTGCCTGGCCACCCATCGCCTGGGAGGTGAGGAGTGCCTGCCCGCCACCCATCGCCTGGGAAATGAGGAGCCTCTGCCCGGCCACCCATGCGTCTGGGAGGTGAGGAGCACCTCTGCCCGCCACCCATCGCCTGGGAAGTGAGGAGTGCCTCTGCCCGGCCACCCATCGCCTGGGAAGTGAGGAGTGCCTCTGCCTGGGGCCACCCATCGCCTGGGAGGTGAGGAGCCTCTGCCCGGCCACCCATCATCTGGGAAATGAGGAGCCTCTGCCCGCCACCCATCGCCTGGGAAGAAGGAGGAGCCTGCCCGCCACCCATCGCCTGGGAGGTGAGGAGCGCCTCTGCCCGGCCACCCATGTCTGGGGAGGTGAGGAGCGCCTCTGCCCGGCCGCCCCATTTGGGAAGTGAGGAGCACCTCTGCCGCACCCATCGTCTGGGAAGTGAGGAGCCTCTGCCCGCCACCCATCATCTGGGAGGTGAGGAGCCTCTGCCCGGCCACCCATCGCCTGGGAAGTGAGGAGTGCCTCTGCCCGGCCACCCATCGCCTGGGAAGTGAGGAGCCTCTGCCCGGCCACCCATCGTCTGGGAAGTGAGGAGCGCCTCTGCCCGGCCACCCATCATCTGGGAGGTGAGCCTGTCTGGCTGCCCCATTTGGGAAGTGAGGAGCGCCTCTGCCCGGCCACCCGTCTGGGAAGTGAGGAGTGCCTCTGCCCGGCCGCCCCATTTGGGAAGTGAGGAGCGCCTCTGCCCGGCCACCCGTCTGGGAAGTGAGGAGCACCCACTGCACCACCGTCTGGGAAGTGAGGAGCGCCTCTGCCCGGCCACCCATCGTCTGGGAGGTGAGGAGCGCCTCTGCCCGGCCACCCATCGTCTGGGAGGTGAGGAGCGCTTCTGCCCGGCCACCCATCGTCTGGGAAGTGAGGAGCGCCTCTGCCCGGCCACCCATCGTCTGGGAAGTGAGGAGCGCCTCTGCCCGGCCACCCATCGTCTGGGAAGTGAGGAGTGCCTCTGCCTGGCCACCCATCGTCTACGGTGAGAACATGACGCCCTCGTTTGGGGGAGGAAGTGAGGCGCCTCTGCCGGCCACCCTGTATGGGAAGAGGTGAGGCGCCTCTGCCCGGCCGCCCGTCTGGGAAGTGAGGAGTGCCTCTGCCCGGCCACCCATCGTCTGGGAAGTGAGGAGCGCCTCTGCCCGGCCACCCATCGTCTGGGAAGTGAGGAGCACCTCTGCCCGGCCACCCATCGTCTGGGAAGTGAGGAGCGCCTCTGCCCGACCACCCACCGTCTGGGAAGTGAGGAGCGCCTCTGCCCAGCCACCCATCGTCTGGGAAGTGAGGAGCGCCTCTGCCCGGCCACCCATCGTCTGGGAAGTGAGGAGCGCCTCTGCCCGGCCACCCATCGTCTGGGAAGTGAGGAGCGCCTCTGCCTGGCCACCCATCGTCTGGGAAGTGAGGAGCGCCTCTGCCCGGCCACCCATCATTTGGGAAGTGAGGAGCGCCTCTGCCCGGCCACCCATCATCTGGGAAGTGAGGAGCGCCTCTGCCCGGCCACCCATCGTCTGGGAAATGAGGGAGCGCCTTGCCCGGCCACCCATCGTCTGGGAAGTGAGGAGCACCTCTGCCCGGCCACCCATCTCTGGGAAATGAGGAGCCTGCCCGGCCACCCATCGTCTGGGAGTGAGGAGGCCTCTGCCCGCCACCCATCGTCTGGGAAGTGAGGAGCCTGCCCGGCCACCCATCATCTGGGAGGAGAGGAGCGCCTCTGCCCGGCCACCCATCTCTGGGAGGTGAGGAGCGCCTCTGCCTGGCCACCCATCGTCTGGGAAGTGAGGAGCGCCTCTGCCCAGCCACCCATCGTCTGGGAAGTGAGGGGCGCCTCTGCCCGGCCACCCATCGTCTGGGAGGTGAGGGAGTGCCTCTGCCCGGCCACCCATCTGCCTGGGAAGTGAGGAGCGCCTCTGCCCAGCCACCCATCGTCTGGGAGGTGAGGAGTGCCTCTGCCCAGCCACCCATCGTCTGGGAAGTGAGGAGCGCCTCTGCCCGTCCACCCATCATCTGGGAGGTGAGGGAGCGCCTCTGCCCGGCCACCCATCGTCTGGGAAGTGAGGAGTGCCTCTGCCCGGCCACCCATCGTCTGGGAAGTGAGGAGTGCCTCTGCCCGGCCACCCATCGTCTGGGAGGTGAGGAGTGCCTCTGCCCAGCCACCCATCGTCTGGGAAGTGAGGAGTGCCTCTGCCCGGTCACCCATCGTCTGGGAGGTGAGGAGTGCCTCTGCCCGGCCACCCATCCTGGGAGGTGAGGTGCTCAAGTTCGAAAACCCAGCGCCTGGGAAGTGAGGAGCGCCTCTAAACATCCACCCACTGTCTGGGAGGTGAGGAGCCTGCCCGCCACCCATCGCCTGGGAACAGGCACCGCCTGCCACCCATCTTCTGGGAAATGAGGGAGGCGCCTCTGCCCGGCCACCCATCGTCTGGGAAGTGAGGAGTGCCTCTGCCCGGCCACCCATTGTCTGGGAGGTGAGGAGCGCCTCTGCCCGGCCGCCCCGTCTGGGAGGTGAGGAGTGCCTCTGCCGGACACCCACCGTCTGGGAGGTGAGGAGGCGCCTCTGCCCGGCCACCCATCCTGGGAGGTGAGGAGTGCCTCTGCCCGGCCGCCCATCCTGGGAGGTGAGGAGGCGCCTCTGCCCGGCCACCCATCATCTGGGAGGTGAGGAGCGCCACTGCCCGGCCGCCCCGCCTGGGAGGTGAGGAGTGCCTCTGCCCGGCCACCCATCGTCTGGGAAGTGAGGAACGCCTCTGCCTGGCCACCCATCGCCTGGGAGGTGAGGGATGCCTGCCCGGGTCACTCGCCTGCTGGGCGGAGGATCGCTTTCTGCCCAGCCTTCCCGTGGGCGGAGCCTGCCCGCCACCCCATCATCTGGGAAATGAGGAGCCTGCCCGCCACCTTCGTCTGGGGAGGTCAGGAGCCCTCCTGCCCGGCCGCCTGCCTGGGAAGTGAGGGAGCACCTCTGTTCTGGCACCCACCTGCCTGGGAAGTGAGAGCCTCCCCCAGCCACCCATCACTGGGAAATGAGGAGCCGCCTCTGCCCGGCCACCTTCGGCTCAAAGTCAGGAGCTCCTCCTTGCCCGGGCCGGGCCCTCGGCTCTGGGAAGTGAGGAGCACCTCTGCTCGGCACCCACCGTCTGGGAAGTGAGGGGTGCCTCTGCCCGGCCAAATTCACCTGCCTAGGGGAGGTGAGGGAGCCTGCCCGTCACCCCGCTTGGGAGGAAGGGAGGCTGCCCTGCCCGCCACCCCTGCATGGGGAAGAATTGAGGAGGCCACTTCTGAACGCCTCACCCCGTCCGAAGCAGCGGAGAGGGCCTCTGCCTGGCCGGGGCCCTGGCCCAGGAAGAAGTGAGGAGCCTCTGCCTGGTCAGCATCCGTGAAGAATGGAGGAGCCTCTGTCTCCACCGCCTGGGAGGTGAGGAGGCTCTCTGCTCAAGCCACCCATCGTCTGGAAGTGAGGAGCGCTCTGCCCGCCACCATGGTCTGGGAGGAGCCTCTGCCCGCCGCCTTTGCTTGTAAAGGGAGGTACACTCCTTTTCCAGCCACATATCTTCTGGGAAGTGAGGAGAACCTATGCCCAGCAACCCCGTCTGGGAAATGAGAATGCCTCTGCCCGCCGCCCTGCCTGGAAGTGAGGAACTCTCTGCCCGCCACACATAGTCTGGGAAGTGAGGAGCTCTGCCCTGGCCACACATAGCCTGGGGAAGTGAGGAGCCTGCCCAGCAATCCCGCCTGGGAAATGAGGAGCTCTGCCCAGTCAGCCCCCATCTGTGAAGTGGAGGAGCTTATGCCTCGGCCACCCACCATCTGGGAGGTGAGGAGCTCCTCTGCCCTCGCCGCCCGCCTGGGAAGAAGCGAGCAGCTGGCCTGCCCGGCTTCAGCCTCGCCTGGAAGTGAGGAGCCTCTTCCGCCGCTCTGTCTGGGAAGTGAGGAACGCCGCCTCAGCCGCCTCGGCTCCTGGGAAGTGAGGGCGCCACTGCCCCTCACTCCCACCCACCATCTGAAGTGAGAGCGCCTCTGCCCGGCCGCCTCCACCATCTTGAAGTGAAGAGGGCCTCTGGCCCCACCACCCACCATCTGGGAAGTGAGAGCTGCCTGCCCAGCCACCCATCATCTGGGAACAGTGAGCGCTCTGCCCGCCACCGCTCGCCTGCTAGGGAGGTGAGGAGCGCCTCTGCCCGGCCAGCCTGAGGAAGTGAGGAGCTCTGCACGCCGCCTCTCCTGCCTGGGAAGTGAGGAGGCTCTGCCCGCCACCCCGGCCCGGGAAGGAAGTGAGGGTGGCCTCTGCCCGGCTGCCCTGGCCCAGGAAGAAGTGAGGAGTGCCTCTGCCCGCCGCACTGGCCCGAAGAATGGAGGAGCCTGCCCGGGCTAAATTCTTCCTGGGAGGTGGTATGCCTGCCTGGCTACCCATCATCCTGGGAAGTGAGGAGCCTGCCCGCCATCCATCGCCTGGGGAGGTGAGGTGCACCTGTGTCCGGCCTCACCCACTGCCTGGGGAGGTGAGAAGCCACGTCTCGCTACTCATCATCTGGTGAGGAGCCACTGCCCGCCGCCCCATCTGGGAGGTGAGGAGGCCTCTGCCCGAAACCCAGGGTCTGGCGAGGGAGCGCCTCGACCAACCACCCACTGTCTGGGAGGTGAGGAGCGCCTCCTGCCCGGCCACCCATCGTCTGGGAAATGAGGAGCGCCTCTGCATGGCCACCCATGGTCTGGGAGGTGAGGGGCCCCTCTGCCCGGCTGCCTCGTTTTGGGAAGTGAGGTACACCTCTGCCCCGCGCCACATCTTCTGGGAAGTGAGGAGCCCTCTGCCCGGCCACACATAGTCTGGGAAGTGAGGAGCCTGCCCAGCAATCCCTGCCTGGGAAGTGAGGAGGCCTCTGCCCGCCACCCACCATCTGGGAAGTGAGGAGCACCTCTGCCGGGCCACCCACCATCTGGGAAGTGTGGAGCGCCTCCTCCCGGCCACACATAGTCTGCGAAGTGAGAGCACCTCTGCCCGGCCACCCATGGTCTGGGAAGTGAGGAGCACCTCTGCCCGGCCACACATAGTCTGGGAAGTGAGGAGCGCCTCTGCCCGGCCACACGGTTTGGGAAGTGAGGAGCACCTCTGCCGGGCCACCCATCATCTGGGAAAGTTTCCTGTCCCGCCACCGCTCGTCTGGGGAAGTCAGGAGCTCCCTTCGCCTTCGTTTGGCACTTCGTTCGCACCCACCGTTCGCGTTTCTGCCTGCCACCTATCGTTCTGCCCGCCGCCTTCGTGAAAGCGCTGCCCGTACTGGCGCCACGCTTGCCTTGCCTTCCTTCTCTCTCTTGATTTGCTTTTTATTTGATTGTTTCGGTTTGTTTTGCCTGTTGCATTGTTCACAGATGAGGTTTTGTGCAGCCTGCCTGGGAAGTGAGGAGCGCCTCTGCCCGGCCACCCACCATCTGGGAAGTGAGGAGTGCCACTGCCCGGCCACCCACCATCTGGGAGGTGAGGAGCGCCTCTGCCCGCCACCCATGGTCTGGGAGGTGAGGGGCCCCCAGTCTCGCTGCCTCATTTTGGGAAGTGAGGAGCGCCTCTGCCCAGCCACCCATCATCTGGGAAGTGAGTAGAACCTATGTCAGTAAACTCCCTGCCTGGGAAATGAGGAGCGCCTCTGCCCGCCACCCATCGCCTGGGAAGTGAGGAACGCCCGGCCACACATAGTCTGGGAAGTGAGGAAAGCTCTGCCCGCCACCCATCGCCTGGGAAGTGAGGAGCCTCTGCCCAGCAATCCCGTCTGGGAAATGAGGAGCGCCTCTGCACAGCCGCCCCATCTGTCCACCATCTGGGAAGTGAGGAGCACCTCTGCCCGGCCACCCACCGTCTGGGAAGTGAGGAGCGCCTCTGCCCGGCCACCCACCATCTGGGAAGTGTGGATCACCTCTGCTCGGCCACCCATGGTCTGGGAGGTGAGGAGCGCCTGCCCGCCACCCATCGCCTGGGAGAGGTGAGGCAGTCCTGCCCGCCCACTGCCTGGGAAGAAGTGAGCAGCACGCCCGTCTGGCCGCCCAACCGGGAAGTGAGGAGCCTCTCACCGGCCTGTCTGGGAAGTGAGGAACGCCCCCACAGTCAGCCCTCGGGTCTGGGAAGTGAGGAGCGCCTCTGCCCGGCCACCCACCATCTGGGAAGTGAGGAGCACCTCTGCCCGGCCACCCACCATCTGGGAAGTGAGGAGCCTGCCCCACCACCCACCATCTGGGAAGTGAGGAGCCTGCCCGGCCACCCACCATCTGGGAAATGAGGAGCGCCTCTGCCCGCCACCCCATCCTGAAGAGGTTATGAGCCTGCACAACAGCCCCGTCTGGGAATTCAGGACTGCCTCTGCCCGGCCACCCCGTCTGGGAAGTGAGGAGCTCCACTGCCCGGCCACCCATCATCTGGGAAGTGAGGAGCCTGCCCAGCCACCCAACGTCTGGGAGGTGGGGAGCGCCTTCTGTCCGGCCAAGCACCCACTGCCCGGGTGGTGAGCACCTCCCTGTCTCGCCGCCCCGTCCGGGAAGAAGTGAGGGAGGCGCCTGCCCGGCCCAAAGAAGTGAGGGAGCCGCCCCGTCCGGCGAACCACCAGTCTGGTGGTGAGGAGCCTGTCCTGGCCCAACTGGAAGCAGCGAAGAGCCTGCCCAACCACCCATCGTCTGGGGAGGCGTGGGCCTCTACCTCACCCACTGTCTGGGAGGTGAGGAGTCGCCACCCACTGGGAAATTAGGGAGCCTCTGCCTGGCTGCACCCATCGCCTGGGAAACCAGGAGCCGACTCTGTCTGGCTCGCCCCTTCCTGGGAAGTGAGCTCTGTCCAGCCACCCATCGCCTGGGGTCTGAGGAGCTCTGCACGGGCCATCATGCCTGGGAGGTGGAGAGCACCTCCTGCCCGCCCACAAGGAAGAATCAAGAGCAATCCAGCCTACACCCCATCTGGGAGGAAGTGAGAGCACTGCCCACACCCGCCTGGGAGTGAAGTGAGGAGCGCCTCTGCCCGCCTCCTGGGAAGAAGTCGGAGTCGCCCCAGCCCAGGGCCATCAGACAAAGAGGAGGAGTGCCTCTCTGCCCCACTGTCCGGAAAGCTAGGAAGTGAGAACCCCCCCGTCTGGCCTGGGTCCTGGTAGAAGTGAGTAACCTGTCCAGGCGCCATGTCCCGAAAGTGTGATACTTGAGCCTGCCTGCCTCTCAACCCACCTGCCTGGGAGGGCAGGCATGCCCCTCACAACCATCATCCGGGAAGTGCAGGTCACCTGCCCACACCTGTCTGGGAAGTGAGGAGCGCCTCTCTTCACGTCAGCCTCTGTCTGGGAAGTGAGGAACGCCAGCAGGCCGGCCTCGGTCTGGGAAGTGAGGAGTGCCACTGCCCGACCACCCACCATCTGGGAAGTGAGGAGCGCCTCTGCCCGGCCTTCCCACCTGGGAAGTGAGGAGTGGCTCTGCCCAGCCACCCATGGTCTGGCAGGTGAGGGGAGCCTCTGCCCGGGCACTCATCATCTGGGAGGTGAGGAGCTCCTATGCCCGGCCACCCCTTCTGGGAAGAAGTGAGGAACCATCTGCCCGGCCGCCCCGCTGGGTAGTGAGGAGTGCCACTGCCCGGGTCAGCCTCCGGGTCCGGGGTCAAGTGAGGAGGCCTCTGGGCCCCACGCCTCATCAGGGGAAGGCGGAGGAGCGCCTCTGTCGGGCCTCCATCAACCTCGGAAGAAATGAGGAGAGCCTCTGCCCGGCCACCCCATCCCGGGAAGAGGCTGCGAGCCTCTGCACAACAGCCTGGCCTGGGAACGGTGGACTGCCTCTGCCCGCCACCCCGCCTGGGAAGTTAGAGCACTGCCCGACCACCGCACCATTCGGGAAGTGGGAGGAGCGCCTCTGGCAGTCCGCCCCATTTGGGAAGTGAGGAGCTCCACCGTTCTGCCACTCCATCATCTGGGCATCTAGGAGCCTGCCCGCCACCAACCATCTGGGAAATGAGAGCTCTGCACGCCACACATGGTCTGGGGAAAGGAGGGAGCACCTCTACCCAGCCACCCATCCTTGGGAAGTGAGGAGCAACTTCTGCCCGGCCGCCCCATTTGGGAAGTGAGGGAGCTCTGCCCGGACACCTTGGTCTGGGATATGAGGACGCCTGCTCCCGGCCACCCACCATCTGGAAATGAGGAGCGCCCCGTCTCGCCACCAATCATCTGGGAAATGAGACGCCTGTCCGCCACCCGCCTGGGAGAAGCAGGAGCCTGCCCTGCCTGCCCTGCCTGCTGGGAGTGAGGAGCCGCCCCTGCCCGGCACCCACTGCCTGGGAAGTGAGGGAGTCGCCCCTGCCTGGCCATCATCCTGTTCGAAGTGAGGAGCCCACGGGCCACCTGCCTGTGAGAGTGAGGGAGCCTCCCAACCTGCCACCCAGTCTGGGAAGAAGGAGGAGCGCCTCTGCCCGGCCACCCAGTCTGGGAAGTTAGAGGCTCTGCCCGGCCAGCCTTCCGTCCGAAAGATGTGAGGAGATCTCTGTCTGGACGCCTGGCCTGGGAAAAAAGTGAGGACCGTGATCTGTCTGGTGCCCCTTCCGAAAAATTGAGGAGCCTGTCCCGCCACCGCCTGGGAAGTGAGGAGCGCCTCTGCCCGCCACCCATCGCCTGGGAAGTGAGGAGCGCCTCTGCCCGCCACCCATCATCTGGGAAATGAGGAGCCTGCCCGCCACCCATGGTCTGGGAGGTGAGGAGGCCTCTGCCCGGAAAACCCAGCGTCTGGGGAAGCAGGATTTGACCAACCACCCACTGTCTGGGAGGTGAGGAGCGCCTCTGCCCGCCACCCATCGTCTGGGAAGTGAGGAGCGCCTCTGCCCGGCCACCATCTCTGGGAAATGAGGAGCGCCTCTGCCAGGCCACCCATCACCAGAAGGCTCCTGCCTGGCCACCCACTGCCTGGGAAGTGAGGGAAATGCCACTGCCCAGCCACCCATCGCCTGGGAAGTGAGGAGCGCCTCTGCCCGCCACCCATCGCCTGGGAAGTGAGGAGTGCCTCTGCCCGCCACCCATGGTCTGGGAGTGAGGAGCCCCTCCCTGCCTGGCTGCTCCTCGTTTTGGGAAGTGAGGTAGCGCCTCTGCCCAGCCACATATCATCTGTGAAGTGAGGAGAACCTATGCCCAGCAACCCCGTCTGGGAAATGAGGAACGCCTCTGCCCGCCACCCACCGTCTGGGAAGTGAGGAGCGCCTCTGCCCAGCCACCCATCTCTGGGAAATGAGGAGCCTCTGCCCAGCCGCTTCCCCCATCTGGGAAGTGAGGAGCGCCTCTGCCCGCCACCCATCGCCTGGGAAGTGAGGAGTGCCTCTGCCCGCCACCCATCGCCTGGGAGGTGGTGGATTCTGCCCGGGCCACTGCCTGGGAAGTGAGGAGTGCCTCTGCCCGGCCACCCATCGCCTGGGAAGTGAGGATGCCTCTTTCCGGCCGCCCTGTCTGGGAAGTGAGGAACGCCTCTGCCCAGCCTGGTCTGGGAAGTGAGGGAGCCACGCCCCACCACCCACCATCTGGGAACTGAGGAGCCTGTCCGTCAGCCTGTTTTGGGAAGTGAGGAGTGCCTCTGCCTGGCCACCCACTGCCTGGGAAGTGAGGAGCGCCTCTGCCCAGCCACCCACTGCCTGGGAAGAAGTGAGGAGCGCCTCTGCCCGGCCACCCATCATCTGGGAAGTGAGGAGTGCTTCTGCCCGTCCACGCATCGTCTGGGAGTTGAGGAGCGCCTCTGCCCGGCCACCCATCGCCTGGGAAGTGAGGAGCACCACTGCCCAGCCACCCTCTGGGAGGTGAAAGCAGCACCTCTGCACGGCCACCTGCCTGGGAGGTGAGGAGCTGCCTCACCACACTCCATCGCCTGGGAGGTGAGGTCCCTCTGCCCGCCGCCTGCTTGGGAAGTGGGAAAATGCCTCTGCCCGGCCACCCATCGCCTGGGAAGTGAGCCCATGCCCAGCAACCCGGTCTGGAGAGGAAGCCTGCCCGCCGCATTCCTCTCGAAGTGAGGAATGCCTGCCGGGACACCCATCGCCTGGGAACTGAGGGAGGGCCGCTGCCCGCCACCCATCGCCTGGGAGGTGAGGAGCTCTGCCCTGGCTGCACCCCATCTGTTGTGATGCCCTGACCAGCCTCCCCGTCTGGGATGTGAGGAGCCTCCGTCCGGTCACCCCAGATGGGGAAGGAATAAGGCCTCCTGCCTCAAGGGCCCACCTGGGGAGGAGGAGCCGCCAGCCTGACCACCCATCCAGCAACCAGAGGGCCTCAGCGTCAAATAATGCCTGGAAGAATTAAACGAATCTCCAGTGCAGAAGTGAGGAGCCTCCTGCCCAGCCACCCACCCGCCTTGAAGAAGAGGGCTCCTGCCCCACCCACCGCCTGGGAAGTGAGGAGAGCCCTCCCCACCCTCACCCATCCTCTGGGAAGAGGAGCCTCCCGTCTGGCTGCCCTGTTTAGGAAGTGAGGATTTGTCTCGCCACCCACCATGGGAAATGAGGAGCCCCACCGCCACTGTCTGGGAAGTGAGGAGCATCCCCACCTGGCAATCCACCATCTGGGAAGGAGGAGCCTCCTGCCCTGCCTTCCACCTGGGAAGTGAGGAGTGCCTCTGCCCTTCGGCCACCCCATCTGCCTAGGAGTTGAGAGCCTGTCTCCGGCCACCCCATCTGGGAGTGAAGTGAGGAGCACTCCTCTGTCCGCCTCGCTCAAGAAGAGAGGAGCGCTCCTGTCACAACTGCCTGGGAAGAAGTGAGGAGCGCTTCTGACCAGACGCCACTTCTGGGAAGTGAGGAGCACCCCTGCCCTGCCGCGACGCAAAAGAAGTGAGGCCTGCCCGAGGAGCTGCCTCTGACCAGCCACCCATGATCTGGGAGGTGAGAGTGCCTCTGCACCTGCCACCCATCATCTGGGATGTGAGAGCCCCTGCCCAAACTGCCCTTGGGAATAAGTGAGCCTTCCGCCACCCCGCCTGGGAAGTGAGAACGCCTCTGCATGGCAAACTCCATCATCTGGGAAATGGGAGCCTGTCTCGCCACCCATCATTCAAAGTGAGGGAGCACCTCTGTTCCGCACCAACCTGGGGGTCAGGGAAGTGAGGATGCCTCCCACCGCCATCCAGCCTGGGAAGTAAGGAGCACCTCTGCCCGGTCACCCATCATCTAGCAAGTGAGGAGGCCTCTGCCCGCCTCCCCGCTTGGGAAGTGATGAGCGCCTCTGCCTGGCCAAATTCATTGCCTGGGAGTTGGGAGGGAGCCCTCCTGCCCGCCGCACTCAAGCCTGGGTGGAGGTGAGGAGCTGCCCCAAAGTCCGCCAGCCTGCCTGGAAAGCAGCGAGGAGCCTGTCCAGCTGCCAAGGTTCCGCCTGGGAAGTGAGGGAGCCCCGTCCGCCACCCACCTCTGGGAAGTGAGGAGTGCCTCCTGCCTAATCACCCACCTCTTGGGAAGTGAGGAGAGCCTGCCCAGCTGCAACTGTTTGGGAAGTGAGGGGACGCCTGCACCGCCACACATCACTGGGAAATGAGGAGCTGTCCTGCCACAGTCTGGGAAGTGAGGAGCGCCTCTGCCCAGCAAACCCGGCCTGGGAAATCAGGTACCATGCCTCCCATAAAGTACGCCTCTCTGGCCGGGCCACCCATCGTCTGGGAAGTGAGGAGGGCTCCCTGCCCTGCAAACCACCCTCTCTGGGAAATGAGGAGCCCAATGCCCGCCCTCCCTGCCTGAGGGGGGTTGAGGAGACCTCCGTCCGCCAATCCATCTGCTCGAGAGGATGATGCCTCCCGTCTCTCGCCACTCATCTGCCTGGAGGTGTGAGGGAGCACCTCTGTCTGGCCACCCCGCCTGGGAAGAAGTGAGGAGCCTGCCCGGGTCAGCCTGTCTGGGAAGTGAGGAGGCCACACCGTCTGGCCGCCCCGGCCTGGGAATAAGGAGGAGGGCCTCTGCCCCACGCCCATCTGGAAGAAGTGTGGGGATGCCTGTCTGCCTGCCCCATCCGGGAAGACAGTGCTTCTGGGAGAGTGCCTCTGTCTGGCCCATCCTGGAGAAGAGGTTGGGATGCTCTTCACGGCAGCCCCGCCTTTAATTCAGGAGCTCTCTTCCGGCCTCCATCTGAAGGAGGAGGCCCACTGCCCCAATCACACAATTGGGAAGCAGTGAGGGAGCGTCTCCTGCCCGCCTGCCTGGGATGTGAGAGGAGCCCAAGTCCGCCACCCACCTGCCTGGGAAGTGAGGATGCCTCTGCTCGGGCCATCCTGTCTTGGAAGTGAGAGCCTCCGCCATCCTGTCTGGAAGTGAGGAGCGCCCCTGCCCGGCCACCCCTCAGTCTGGGAAATAGCTTGAGAGCGCCCCTTCCCACACCCTCAGAAGTTAGAGTGCCTCTGCCCGCCTGGGTCCGAAAGAAGTGAGGATCGCCTTCCCGGCTGCGCCCGTCCTGCAGAAAATTGAGGAGAGCCTGCCCGTATGCCCATCCGGGAAAAAAAAGTGGGGAGTGCCTTTGTCTGGCGTCCCCGTCCGGAAGAAGTGAGAGGGCCCCTGTCTCGGCCACCCTGTATCGGAAGGAAGTGAGGAGTCGCCTTGCCCGGCCACCCCGTATGGGATGCTGAAGCGGAGGAGCTTTTCCCTGCCAGGCTGCCCCATCCCGCGGAAGAAGTGAGGAGGTCCTCTTCCGTCTGGGCCGCCCCGGCCCAGGAAGAAGTGAAGTGCCTCCCCTGCCTGACCCAATCACAGATGGGAATAATGGAGGATCGCCTCTGCCCGCCAGTCTCCGCCTGGTAGGTGAGAGGCCCCTGCCCAGACACCCACCTGCCTGGGAAGTGAGAGCGCCCCTGACCGCCTACCTGCCTGGGAAGTGAGGACAGCCTCCGTCGACCACCCACCATCGGGACGCCAGGAACGCCTGTCCGCCGCCTTCAAGCTGGAATTGAGCAGCCTGCCTGCCACCAACGCCTGCTGCAAATGAGGATCGCTCTGCCCGCCACCCATCACTGGAATGACCAGCCACTTCTGCCAGGGACATCCATCATCTGGAAGTGAGGAGCGCCTGACCGGGCCACATCAGAGGGAAGTGAAGAGCGCCTCTGCCCGCCACCCATCATCTGGGATGTGGGCATGCATTCCGTCTCGGGCCGCCTGGTCATGGAAGAAGTGAGGATGCCGTCTGCAACACCGCTGGGAGTAAGTGAGGAGTGCCTATGCCCTGCCACCCCATCTGGAAGAAGTGAGGAGCCGCCTGCCCCGCCGCCCCATCTGGGAAGTGCGAGGAGTGCCTCCTGCCCGGCCAGCCCCGTCCAAAAGACGTGAGGAGCGTCTCTGCCCGGGCTGCCTCCCGTCCTGGGAAGAAGTGAGGAGCTCTGCCCAGCCACCCATCGCCTGGGAGGTGAGGAGCCTGCTCTGGTCACCGTCCCATCTGGGAAGTGAGGAGCACCTCCGCCTCGGCACCAACCGTCAGGAAGTGAGGAGCGCCTCTGCCCGGCCACACATAGTCTGGGAAGTGAGGAGCGCCTCTGCCCAGCAAACCCGTCTGGGAAATCAGGAGTGCCTATGCCGGGCCGCCCCATATGGGAAGTTAGGGAACGCCTCTGCTGGGCCACCCATCGTCTGGGAAGTGAGGAGGGCCTCTGTCCTGCAAACCACCTTCTGGGAGAAATGAGATGCCCAGTCCGGCCTCCCTGCCTGAGGGTTGAGAGCACTCTGCCCGCCACCCAGCCTGGCAGGCAGATGAGCCGCCTCTGCCCGGCCATCTGGGAGGTGAGAGCACCTCTGTCTGCCACCCCTGGGCCTGGGAAGAAGTGAGGAGCCGCCTCTGCCCGGTCAGCCTGTCTGGGAAGTGAGGAGGGCCACTGCCCGCCTGGCCTGGGAATAAGTGAGGAGGGCCTCTGTCCTGCTCTGCCCATCTGGGAAGGGTTAGTGAGGAGCCTCTGCCCGGGCCCATCCCGAAATAGGAGTGCCTGTCTCGCCAGCCTGCATCCGGGAAGAGGTTGGGAGCCGCCTCTTCACGGGCAGCCCCTGCCTGGGCGAACAGAGCCTCCCTCCATTGGGAAGTGAGGATTTGACCGTCCTGACCACACACCTGTCTGGAAGTGAGGAGGCGCCCTCCTG
Organism: Hoolock leuconedys; assembly: GCA_023748175.1. Classification (NCBI taxonomy): domain Eukaryota; kingdom Metazoa; phylum Chordata; class Mammalia; order Primates; family Hylobatidae; genus Hoolock; species Hoolock leuconedys. Next base: position 10,121 of record JAKGGE010002180.1, on the reverse strand, counting down.
TCCGGGTCACTGCCTGGGATGGAGGAGCGCCCGGCCACCCCATCTGTCTGGGAAGTGAGGATTTCTGTCGGGCCATCCTGTCCTGGAAGTGAGGAGCGCTCTTCCTGCCATCCTGTCTTGAAGTGAGGAGCGCCTCTGTCTGCCACCCCTGTCTGGGAAGAAGTGAGGAGCCTCTTCCCGCCACCCCTGTCTGGAGAAGTTAGAGTGCCTGTCTCAGTCAGCCCGAAAGAAGTGAGGATCACTGGCCGTCCGTGAAAATTGAGGAGAGCCTGTCCGTATACCCATCCGGAAAGTGCTGGCGTCTGTCTCGGCCCAGAAGAGTTGAGGAGGGCCTCCGTCCACACCTGTATCGGAAGAAGGAGCTCTCTGCCCACACCTCGGGCATGGGATGAAGTGTAGTGAGCGCCCCCTGCCAGGCTGCCCCATCCGGGTGGGAAGAAGTGAGGAGGTCCCCTTCCGGCCGTCCCCGTCCAGGAAGAGTGAGTATGCCCCTGCCTGGACTCACCTGCATGGGAATAATGGAGGATCACTTACCCGGCCACACCCCGGGCCTGGTAGGTGAGGAGAGCCTGCCCAGACACCCACCGCCTGGGGGGAGGGAGCGCCTCAACCGGGTCAGCCTCCGCTGGGAAGTGAGGAGCCGCCGGACCACCCACCATCGGGACGCTGAAAACGCTTCTCTGCCCGCCGCCTGTTTCGGAATTGAGCAGCGCCTCTGGCCACCCAACGCTCAAATGAGGATCGCCTGCCCGCCACCCATCGCCTGGGGAAATGACCAGCCGCCAGGACATCCATCATCTGAAGTGAGGAGCCGACCGGGCCACATCAGATAGCAGAGCGCTCTGCCTGGCCACCAACATCTGGGATGTGGCAGCGACTCTGCCCGGCCGCCTGGCCATGGAAGAAGTGAGAGCGCCGCCCGCAACACCACGGGAGTAAGTGTGAGCGCTCATGCCCGCCACCCTGAAGAAGTGAGAGCGCCTGCCCGCTGCCCCATCTGGGAAGTGGGGAGGAGTTTGCCCGGGCCGCCCGGCCCAAAAAAGACGTGAGGAGCGTCTCTGCCTGGGCGCCTGTCCGGAAGAAGTGAGGATGCCTTCCGCCCAGCCACCCATCACTGGGAGGTGAGGGAGCCTGTTTGGTCAGCCCATCTGGGAAGGGAGAGCAACTCTGCTCGGCACCAACCGCCAGGGAAGTGAGGGATGCTTCCACCGGCCATCCTGGGAAGGAGGATGCCGGCCACCCATCGTCTGGGAAATGAGGAGCACCTCTTCTCAGCACCAACCGGCCAGGGAAGGAGGAGCCTGACCGGCCATCCCGCCAGCCTGGGAAGTAGAGTAACGCCTGTCTCGGTCACCCATCATCTAGGAGGTGAGGAGGTCCCTCTGCCAGGCTGCCCCTGCCTGGGAGGAGAAGTGAGAGCGCCTCTGCCCGGCCACACCCCTGTCTTGAAGAGGTGAGGAGCCTGCCTGGCCATCCCTGCCTGGGAAGTGAGGAGCCTCCTGCCCGTCTGCCCCCTTGGGAAGTGATGAGGCCCGCCACCCATCACCTGGGAGTTGAGGAGCGCTCCTCCTGTCTCGGTCAGCACTGCCTGGTGTGTGTGAAGTGAGGAGCCTGCCCCGGCCCCTCCCATCTGGGAAGAAGTGAGGAGCCTCCGCCACTGCCCCGTCTGGGAAGTGAGGAGCCTGTCCGCCACCCAATCACTGCCTGGGAAGTGAGGAGTTAACCCCGGCAAGGGGTCGCGAAAAGTTCTGAAGGGAGGAGAGCCTGTGCCCCGCCACACACTGCCTGGGAAATGAGGAGAGCCTGTCTGGCCACACACAGTCTGGGAAGTGAGGGAGTTTCACCCAGCAACCCCATCTGGGAATGAGGAGCCCATGCCCCGCCAGCACCCCATCTGGGAAGTGAGTAACGCCTTGGGTCGGACACCCAACCGGCCTGGGAAGGAGGAGGGCCTCCCCGTCCGCCACCCACCATCTGGAAATGAGGAGTCGCCACTCAGGCGCCGGGTCACTCTGGCTCAAGAAAGTGGGTGAGGGAACATCTCCTCGGCCACCCATGGTCGGGCAGGTGATGAACACATCTTCCCGGCCACTCATCGTCTGGGGTGAGGGAGCCTGTCCCGGCACCCGCCTGCTAAAGAAGTGAGGAGCACCTCTGCCCGGCCACCCCGTCTGGGAATTGAGGAGGGCCACTGCCCGGCCGACCCGTCTGGGAATAATTGAGTAGGGCCTCTGCCCTGCCGCCACGTCCAGGAAGAAGTGAGATGCCGTCTCGGCCGCACTATCCGGAAGAAGTTAGAGCTCTGCCCGCCACCCATCATCTGGGAAATGAGGAGGCCTGCCCTCGCCACCCAAAAATTGGGAAATGAGGAGCCTCTCGGACCAGCCACCATCATCTGGGAAATGAGGAGCGCCCCCTGCCCGGCCACCTCAACGCTCAGTGCCTGCCCGCCCCGGGCCTATCTGGGAAGTGAGGAACTCTGCCCGCCACCCCGCCTGGGGGTGAGGACAAAGGCTCGTCTCGCCATCCTGTCTTGATGTGAGGAGCACCTCTGCCCAGCCATCCCAGCGAGGTGTGCCCTCTGCCCGGCCACCCCGCCTGGGAGGAAGTGAGGAGCCTGCCCAGCCGTACCCCATCTGGGAAGAAGTGAGGAGTGCCTCTGCCCGGCCAACACCTGTCTGAGATGTTAGGAGTGCCTCTGCCCGGCCGCCCCGTCCAGAAAGAAGTGAGGAGCGCCCTGGCGCCCCGTCCGGTGAAAAGTGAGGAGCGCCTCTGCCCATGCACCCATCTGGGAAAAAGTGAGGAGCGCCTTTGCTCGGGCGCCCTGTCCGGGAAGAAGTGAGGAGCACCTCTGCCAGCCACCCATCGTCTGGGAGGCGAGGAGCCTCTGCCTGGCCACCCATCGTCTGAGAAGTGAGGAGTGCCTCTGCCTGGCCACCCATCGTCTGGGAGGTGAAGAACGCCCCCGTCTGGCCACCCATCCTCTGGGAAGTGAGGAGCACCTCTGCCTGGCCGCCCTGTTTGGGAAGTGAGGAGCACCTCTGCCTGGCCACACATCATCTGGGAAATGAGGAACGCATCTGTCCGGCCACCGTTCGTCTGGGGAAGTCAGGAGCACCTCTGCTCAGCACCCACCGTCTGGGAAGTGAGGGAGGCCTCTGCCCGCCAAATCTACCTGCCTAGGGAGGTGAGGAGCACCTCCACCCCGCCGCCCCGGCCTGGGAAGAAGTGAGGAGCCTGCCCCGCCACCCCTGCACGGGAAGAAGCGAGGAGCCTGTCTGGCCAAATCTGCATGGGAAGAAGTAAGTGAGGCCTCTGCCCGCAGCCCCATCTGGGAAGTGAGGAGAGCCTCTGCCCGGCCAGCCTCTGTATGGGGAAGAAGTGAGGAGGCCTCTGCCGGCTGCCCTGTCCAGGAAGAAGGGAGAGGCCTCTGCCCAGCCGGGCACTGGGTCCGGGAAGAATGGAGATCGCCTGTCACGCCTGTCTGGGAGATGAGGGAGCGCCTCTGCCAGGGACACCCACCATCTGGGAAGTGAGGAGCTCTTGACCGGCCAGCCTGGTCTGGAAGTGAGGGAGCGCCTTTGCCTGACCACCCACCATCTGGGATGCGAGGAGCGCCTCTGCCAGGCCGCCCCGTTTGGGAATTGAACAGCACCTCTGCCCGGCCACCCATCGCCCAAGTAAAATGAGGGATCAAGGCCTGCCCGGCCACCCATCGCCTGGGAATGAGGAGCGCACTCTGCCCGCCACCCATCGCCTGGGAAACAGGCTCTGCCAGGACATCCATCATCTGGGAAATGTCGAAATTTCCACCCGTCTCACTGCCTGGGAAGTGATTAGCGCCTGTGTCCAGCCACCCATCGTCTGGGATGTGCAGCCTGCCCGCCTGGCCAGGGAGGAAGTGAGGAGCTGCACTTCCCCAGTCCGGCCAACACTGTCGGGAGGAAGTGAGGGGTGCCCTCCTGCACGGCCACACCATCTGGGAAGAAGTGAGGGGAGTGCCTCCTGCCCGGTCGCCCCTGTCTGGGGAAGTGAGGAGCGCCTCTGCATGGCCACCAATCATCTGGGAAGTGAGGAATGCCTCTGCCCGGCCACCCACCGGGTCTGGGGAGGTGAGGGGAGCTCTGACCGCCAACAATGCATCGCCTGGGGAAGTGAGGAGCCCCACCGCCATCACGCCTCAGAAGCAGGAGGCCTCTGCCTGGCCACCCATCGTCTGGGGAGGTGAGGAGCACCTCTGCCCACGCCTGTCTGGGAGGGGAGGTGAGGAGCGCCTCTGCCTGGCAGCCCCGTCCGGGAAGAAGTGAGGAGGGCCTCTTTCCCGTCACCAACCGAAGAAGGCGGGAGGGAGAGCCCCTGCCGGGCCGCCCTGTCTGGCAAAATGGAGGAGCACCTCCCAACGCCACCCTGAGGTGAGGGGCGCCTTGCCCGACACCCACTGTCTGGGAAGCGAGGAGTGCCTCCTGCCCAGCTGCCCTGCTCTGGGGGAAGTGAGGTAGCGCCTGCCCGGCCACCCATTGTCCCGGGAGGTGGCATCTGCTCAGCCACCCACCTGGGAGGTGAGGGGTGCCCTCTGCCCGACCTCTGATCGCCTGGGAGGTGAGGAGCCTTCCGTCTCGGCCACCTCACCATCTGGGAGGTGAGTGAGCGCCTCCTGTCCCGCCGCCCCATCTGGGAATTGAGGAGGTGGCCCCTGCCCGCCACCTGGCCTGGGAAGTGAGGAGTCGCTTCAACTGACCACCCACCGTCTGGGGAGGTGAGGGAGCCTCACCTGGCCGCCCGCTTTGAAGCTGAGGAGGGCCCCCGTCCGCCACCCCATCCGGGGAAAATGAGGAGCTCCTGCCCAGCCACCCATGACTGAGGTTAGGAGCCTGCACAGCCACCCACCGTGAGATGGGGAGGTGAGGAGCCCCCTGTCTGACTGCCCCGCCTGGGAGGTGAGGAGGCCTGCCCGGCCATCCCAGTCTTGGATGAGGAGGAGCCTGCGCCATCCTGTTCCTAACTGGAGAGTGCCTCCTGCCCAGCCACCCCGCCTGGGAGGAAGTGAGGTATGCTCTGCCCGCCACCCCGTCTGGGAAGAAGTGATGAGCCTCCCACCCGCCACCCGGCTCCGAGAAGTTAGAGTGCCTCTGCCCGCCGGCCTGGCCCAGGAAAGAAGTGAGGGAGCTGCCTCTGCCCTGGCACCCCGGCCCGTGAAAAAGTGAGGAGCCTGTCTGCACCCCATCCGGGAAAGTGAGGAGCCACTTTGCCCGGCCTCTGTCTGGGAAGAAGTGAGGAGAACTTCTGCTGCGCCACCCATCACCTGGGAGGCGAGAGCGCCTCTGCCTGGCCACACATCGCCTGCTGAGATGTGAGGAGTGCTCTGCCCGCCACACCATCACCGCCTGGGGTGAGAGTGCCTCTGCCCAGCTACCCATCGCCTGGGAGGTGAACAGCTTCTGCCAGGCCACACACATCATTCAAGTAGGTGAGGATCGACTCTTCCCCGCCACCCCATCTGGGCGGAGGGAGTACCCCTGCCCGCCGCCTCTGTTTGGGAAGTGAGGAGCGCCTCCTGCCTGGCCACACATCATCTGGGAAATGAGGAGCGATCTGTCCGCCACCGCTTTGTCTGCTACATCTGGGAAGTCAGGAGACCTCTTGCTCAAACCCACCGGGCCTGGGGAAGTTAGGAGTGCCTCTTCCCGGCCACCCATCGTCTAGCAGGTGAGGAGAACCTCTGCCCGGACGCCCCGTCTGGGAAGAAGTGAGGAGCGCCTCTGTCTGGCCACCCTGTATGGGAAGAAGTGAGAGCCTCTGTCCGGGCGGCCCCTGCCTAAAGTGGGAGCCTGTCAGGTCAGCCTGCACAGGAAGCATGAGAGGGCCTGCCCGCCGCCCCGCCCAGGAAGGAAGAAGCGGAGAGCCTGCCCAGCCGCACTGGCCCGGGAAGAATGGAGGACGCTTCTGACGGGTCAGCCTCATCTGGGAGGTGTGAGGAGTGCCCGGCCAGGACACCCACCGCCTGGGAAGGCGAGGGAGCACTCTGGACCGGCCGCCTGCCTGGAAGTGAGGAGCGCCTCTGCCTGACCACCCACCATCTGGGACGCGAGGAGTGCTTCTGCCTGGCCGCCCCGTTTGGGAATTGAGCAGTGCCTCTGCCCGGCCACCCATCGTCTCCGAAATGAGGAACGCCTCTTCCCGGCCACCCACGCCAGGAAATGAGGAGCGACTCTGCCCGGCCACCCATCGTCTGGGAAATGAGGGAGCGCCTCTAAGCCAAGACATCCATCATCTGGGAATTGTGGAGCACCTCTGCCTGGCCGCCTCGTCTGGGAAGTGAGTAGCGCCTCTGCCCGGCCACCCATCGTCTGGGGATGTGGGCAGCTTTACTCTGCCCGGCCTCCTGGCCAGGGAGGAAGTGAGGGAGCCCTCGGCCCGACAACACTGTTGGGAGGGAAGGAGGAGTGCCTCTGCCCGCCACCACCCCATCTGGGAAGAAGTGAGGAGGCCTCCTGCCCGCCCCCGTCTGGGAAGTGAGGAGAGCCTCTGCCCGGCTGCCCCGTCCAAAAAGAAGTGAGGAGCGTCTCTGACCGGGCGCCCCGTCCGGGAAGAAGTGAGGAGTGCCTCTACCCAGCCACCCATCTTCTGGGAGGTGAGGAGCGCCTCTGCTTGGAAGCCCCGTCTGGGAAGGGAGGAGCCTCTGCCCGGCCACCCATCATCTGGGGGAATTGAGGAGCTTGCCCGCTGCCCTGTTTGGGAAGTGAGGAGCTCATGCCCGCCACCCACTCTATCTGGGAGGCAATGAGGAGCCTCTGCCCGCCACCATCTGCTAAGTGAGGAGAGCTTCTTGCCCGCACCCCTGCCTGGGAAATGAGGAGTGCCTCTGCCCGCCACACATCGCCTGGGAGGTGGAGAGGGGAGCTCTGCCCGGCCACCCATCGTCTGGGAAGTGAGGAGGGCTCTGCCTGGCCAAATTCCAACGTCTGGGAAGCGAGGAGGCCACTACCCAGCAGCTCTTCTAGGGAGGGGGTGTGTCACACTCTGCCCGGCCACCCACTGCATGGCAGGCAAGGGAACGCCTCTGCCCTAGCCACGCCAGTCAGATGGGAGGAGGAGCCCTCTGCCCAGCCTGGGCCTGGGGAAGTGAGAGGCCGCTCTGTCTGGCCACCAATCATCTGGGAGTTGAGGAGCGCCTCTGCCCGCCACCCACCATCTGGGGGAGGTGAGGAGAGCCCTGCCCGCCACCCACCGCCTGGGAAGTGAGGGCCATGTCCCGCCATCACGCTCAGAAGTGAGGGAGCCGCCTCTGCCCGGCAGCCGGGCTCTGGGAATGAGGGGAGGGCTCCCAACGTCAGCCTGCCTGGGAAGTGTGAGGAATGCTCTCTAACCGGGTTACCCATCATATGGTACTGAGGAGGGCCTCTGTCCGCCACCCACCGGCTCCGGGAAGTGAGGAGCCTCTGCCCGTCCGGGCCCCATCTGGGAAGAAGAAGCCTCTGCCCGGCTGCCTGGCCCGGGAAGAAGTGAGGAGCCGCCGCTTGGCAGCCCCAACGGGAAGGAAGGGAGGAGCCACCCTACTGCCCCATCTTGGGAGGTGTGGAGCGCCTGCCCGGACACCCACCGGTCTGGGAAGTGAGGAGTGCCTCTGCCCGGCTGTCCCCGTCCTGGGAGTTGAGGGAGCCTGCCCGCCACCCATCGCCTGGGAGGTGAGGAGTGCTCTCTGTTCGCCACCACCTGCCTGGGAGGTGAGGAGGCTGCCTCTGACCGCACTCACCCACTGTCTGGGAGGTGAGGAGCGCCTCTGCCCGGCCTCCCCATCGTCTTGGAGGTGGAGCGCCTCTACCCGGCCCTCCCATCTGTGATGTGAGGAGCGCCTCTGCTCCAGCCGGGCCCCTGTATGGGAAGTGAGGAGCGCCTGCCCAGCAGCCCCGGCCCGAAGAAGTGAGGTGTGCTCTTCCGCCGCGTCCGAGAAGAAGTGAGGAGAGCCTCTCGCCGGCCGCCCTGTCTGGCAAAAATGGAGGAGCACCTCTGCACGGCCGCCAATTCTGGGAGGTGAGGGGCGCCTCTGCCCGGACACCCACTGTCTGGGAAGTGAGGAGTGCCTCTGCCCAGCTGCCCGTTTGGGAAGTGAGGTGGCCTCTGCCCGCCACCATTGGTCCTGGGAGGCAGGCTGACCTGCCTCAGCCAACCCATCGCCTGGGAGGTGAGGGGTGCCTCTGCCCCACCACCCATCGCCTGGGAATTGAGGAGTGCCTCTGCCCAGCAACCCATGTTCTGGGAGGTTAGGAGCGCCTCTGCACAGCCACCCATCGTATGGGAGGTGAGGAGCCCCTCTGCCCGACTGCCCCGTCTGGGAGGTGAGGAGCGCCTCTGCCCGGCCATCCTGTCTTGGATGAGGTTTTCCTGCGCCGCTATCCTGTCTTGGAATTGAGGAGGCCCTGCCCAGCCACACCCTGTCTGGGAGGAAGTGAGGTATGCCTCTGTCTGCCACCCCGCCTGGGAAGAAGTGATGAGCGCCTCTGCCCGGCCACCCGGTCTGAAAAGTGAGGAGCGCCTCTGCCCGTGCACCCCATCCGGGAAAAGTGAGGAGCGCCTTTGCCCGGGCGCCCTGTCCGGGAAGAAGTGAGGAGAACCTCTGCCAGCCACCCATCATCTGGGAGGCGAGGAGCGCCTGCCTGGCTACCCATCGCCTGAGACAGGAGCCTCTCGGCCCGCTGGCCACCAACCGTCTATGTTTGAGGATCGCCTCTGCCCAACCACCCACTGTCTGGGAGGTGACGAGAGCCTCTGACCAGCCACCCAACGTCTGGTAAGTGAGGAGCGCCACTGCCCGTCCACCCACCGTCGGAATTGAGGAGCGCCTCTGCCTGGCCACCCCATTCAGGAGGTGAGTATGCAGCTGCCCCTTCCACCCATCAAGTCAGAGAATTGAGGAGCGCCTCCTCCCGGCCACCCACCATCTGGGAATTGAAGAGCGCCTCTTGCCCGGCCACCTGGTCTGGGAGGTGAGGAGTGCTTCTGCCCGACCACCCATCGTCTGGGGAATTGAGGAGCGCCTCTGGCCGGCTGGAGCGCTTCGTCCCTGGCCGGTGAGGGAGCACCCAGCCCGCCACCCATCGCCTGGGAGGTGAGGAGGCTTGCCCGCCACACACTGCCTGGGAAGTGAGAGCCTCTACCTGGCTACCCATCGCTCTTTTGGAAGTGAGGAGCCACCCTGCTCAAGGCCCTTCTGGGAAATGAAGAGCCTCTGTCCGCCACTCCATCTGGGAAGTGAGGGGTGCCACCGCCCGGCTGCCCCGTTCAAAAGTGAGAGCTCTGCCCAGCCACCTATCACCTGCCTGGGAAGTGAGGGAGGTCCCCTTCCCGCCATCCACTCTCTGGGAAGTGAGGGGAGTTTCTCTGCCCGCAATCCACCGCCTGGGAAGTGAGGGGAGCCTCCGTCTCGTCAGCCTCCGCCTGGGAGGTGAGGAGCCTCCCCCCACCACATATCATCTTGGAATTGAGGAGAGCGCCTCTACAGGCCACCCATCATCTGGGAGTGGTGAGGAGTGCTCTGCCCGGCCACTCATTGTCTGGGAAGTGAGGAGCACCTCTACCCGGCCACCCCATATGGGAGTTGGGGAGCGCCTCTGCCTGGCCGCCCGACTGGTTAGTGAGGAGCGCCTCTGCCCGGCCAACCACCGTCTGGCAATTGAGGAGCTGCCCCACCACCCCCATTTTGTGAAGGGAGGAGCGCCTCTGCCCGCCAAACACCTGGGAAGGCATGAGCGGCCACCCGCCACCACCGTCCGGGAGGTGAGGAGAGCTCTGCCCGGCTACCCATCAGTCCGGGAGGTGAGAGCATCTGCCCGCCACCATCGTCCGGGAGGTGAGGGAGCCTCGTCTCCGCCACCCATCGCCTGGGAAGTGAGGAGTGCTCTTCAGCGTCACCCCGCCTGTGTGAAGAGGCCTCTGTCCGTCCGCCACGTCTGGGCAGTGAGGAGAGCCTCTGCCGGCCACCCACAAGCCTCCCCGGGAAGCGAGGTGCCTCTGCCCGCCACCCATCTTCCGGGAGGTGAGGAGCTTACTCTGTCCGCCACCCCTTCTGCAAAGTGAGTAGCTTCTGCCCGCCACACACCGGGCCTGGTAATGGAGGGGAACGC
>JAKGGE010002163.1:37500-74310 GCA_023748175.1 Hoolock leuconedys | reverse complement strand
AGTGGTTGCGTCCACTTCCTGTCCTCAAACTGCCCACGGTGGAGGAGTGCACATAGCAGGGAAAGGCAAGCTCAGACAGATCCTGCCCACTAGCAGGCAGCAGCAGACGGCTGGCCCAGTCCCGCCCGCGGGGTGCTGTGTGGGCCCGAGCAAGTGGACCAACCTCCCTGAAACTCAATGTGCGGCTATGTGGCTCAGTTCCACTAGCCAGTATGGTACTGCTGAGCAGGGACAGTTAATCACCTCAGGTAAAGCAAGCTAGCTCCAAGGTTAGCAACCAGGAGTTGGGGTTGCTTCCATTAGCAAACCCTGAGCACCCCCGCCAGCTGGAGTCTGGTGGAAGATGAGGTTCGGTGTGATTGGATCGAAGTAGCAACGTAATCAAGGACAAGTCCCACCCTCTCTCACAGAAGAGCCCCAGCGCCTATAAAGGCGGTGGCAAGATCCCACACGGCACCCATTGAAGCCGCCAGTTGGGAGAGGAGCAGAGCCACGCAGGTGCTCCCGAAGGCAGCGAGATGTTGCGAGCCACAGCTCCCTGCTGGTTCCCACCTGGCTATCCAGAAGCGAAGAAGGCGGCCGAGGAGGCGGCCCTCGAGGCTCCAGAATTCCCAGTGCCCTCTCATCAGCCTGCCCAGGCTTGAGTGCAGTGGCGCCATCTCGCTCACTGCAACCTCTGACTCCTGGGTTCAATGCTCCTACCTCAGCATCCCGAAGCCAAGTGGGATTATGGGCACCCGCCATCATGCCCGGCTGATGTCCCATTTTCGCTTGCATTTTAGACAGGATCGTGTTCCCTCCTGTTTAAAATTCCCACTGAAACTCTGCTCGTTTGTACAGCTGATCTGTGCACCATGGTTTCCACAGCATTTGTTTTTGTAGCCACTGCAGGATTCACCTTCCGTATCTTCTCATCTCCTCTGAAAACAAGCTATACATTGGTAAAGTGCTGATTCCTTTGGGGCAGTGTCCTTATAAGCTTTTCATAAAACATCAGTGGCTTCTTTGTTATTCCTCCCGAGTTCACCATACATTTGATGTTTGTTCTTGCTGCAATTTTAGCGGAATTCATGTTGCTCTGATAGGAGTCCTTTTCAAACGATGTCTCGTCCTTCTTAGTGCCTCAGTCTAGATCTAGTTCAGGAAGGTTCTCACAAGTTAGTACAATTAATTTTAGTGCACACAAATTGAAATCCATGCATAGATTTTCAGCATGTACATTTTCCATGAGGTTTTTGAAGACCCCGTTGTGTTGAACGTTGCCCACGTCCTGGGAGAGAAGTGGTTGCGGTCCACTTCCTGTCCTCAAACTGCCCACGGTGGAGGAGTGCACAGAGCAGGGAAAGGCAAGCTCAGACAGATCCTGCCCACTAGCAGGCAGCAGCAGACGGCTGGCCCAGTCCCGCCCGCGGGGTGCTGTGTGGGCCCCAGCAAGTGGACCAACCTCCTGAAACTCAATGTGCGGCTATGTGGCTCAGTTCCACTAGCCAGTATGGTACTGCTGAGCAGGGACAGTTAATCACCTCAGGTAAAGCAAGCTAGCTCCAAGGTTAGCAACCAGGAGTTGGGGTTGCTTCCATTAGCAAACCCTGAGCACCCCCGCCAGCTGGAGTCTGGTGGAAGATGAGGTTCGGTGTGATTGGATCGAAGTAGCAACGTAATCAAGGACAAGTCCCACCCTCTCTCACAGAAGAGCCCTGTGCGTCTATAAAGGCGGTGGCAAGATCCCACAAGGCACCCATTGAAGCCGCCAGTTGGGAGAGGAGCAGAGCCACGCAGGTGCTCCCGAAGGCAGCGAGATGTTGCGAGCCACAGCTCCCTGCTGGTTCCCACCTGGCTATCCAGAAGCGAAGAAGGCGGCCGAGGAGGCGGCCCTCGAGGCTCCAGAATTCCCAGTGCCCTCTCATCAGCCTGCCCAGAGCTTCGGGCTCTGGGTGCCCCAGATGTACAAGCAGGCCTCAGCATCTGTGGGGATCCAGACGGAGCCCGAGAATACGGGTCCGGCTGTGCCCCCTGCGTGGCCCGAGATGGTGACGGAGGCTTGGCGCTTCCCTGAGAAGCGGGATCGGCCTGCTCCCCTGCGTGGCCCGAGATGGTGACGGAGGCTTGGCGCTTCCCTGAGAAGCGGGGATCGGCCTGCTGCCTGCCAGCCGCCCCAAAGCTGGCAGAGAGACCCTCCGCAGTCCGCATCTCAGCCCCCAGGGAGAGGAAGAGGATCGCCCACTTTCACAGCCCTTGCTTGGCCACCGGTGCCACAGATGCCAAGAGAACCCGGGTGGCCAGCAGAAGCCAACGCTCCAATGGCTCCAAGGTCGGCAGACCGCCACGGAAGACGCGCAACAGGTCCGGGATGGCAGACAAGACCTCCACCACCATCAGCTCTAAGCGGATCGCCCGCCGCCCATCCCACAAGGCACCCATTGAAGCCGCCAGTTGGGAGAGGAGCAGAGCCACGCAGGTGCTCCCGGCAGCGAGATGTTGCGAGCCACAGCTCCCTGCTGGTTCCCACCTGGCTATCCAGAAGCCAAGAAGGCGGCCGAGGAGGCGGCCCCTTCACTGGCCAGGGAAGGGGCCCGGCCATTCCTCCTGCAGGGTCTGCTGCCGTTGTGGCACCGAGTACCTGGTGTCCTCCTCGGGCCGCTGTGTACGCGACCAGTTGTGTTATTATCACTGGGGGCGGGTCCGCTCGAGCCAAGTGGCTGGAGGCCGGGTTAGCCAGTACACCTGCTGTGCAGCGGCTCCTGGCTCCGTGGGCTGCCAGGTGGCAAAGCAGCACGTAAGCGCGACGGCCACAAGAAGGACAGCCTCGATGGCTTCGCGGAAGACCTTCGAGAAAGAGTTTTCCAGAGATGCTTATCCAGGGATCTACGCCTTGGACTGTGAGATGTGCTACACCACGCACGGCCTAGAGCTGACCCGCGTCACCGTGGTGGACGCCGACATGCGAGTGGTGTACGACACCTTCGTCAAGCCCGACAACGAGATCGTGGACTACAACACCAGGTTTTCCGGAGTGACCGAGGCCGACGTCGCCAACACGAGCATCACGTTGCCCAAAGTCCAAGCCATCCTGCTGAGCTTTTTCAGCGCCCAAACCATCCTCATCGGGCACAGCCTGGAGAGCGATCTGCTGGCCCTGAAGCTCATCCACAGCACCGCAGGACACGGCCGTGCTCTTCCCGCACTACCTGGGACAGATCATCCAGGACAGCCGGGATCCAGCGATGCCACGGGTCCGCTGTGCCTCTGGCGCGGGTCTCGAGATGGTGACGGAGGCTTGGCGCTTCCCTGAGAAGCGGGATCGGCCTGCTGCCTGCCAGCCGCCCCAAAGCTGGCAGAGAGACCCTCCGCAGTCCGCATCTCAGCCCCCAGGGAGAGGAAGAGGATCGCCCACTTTCACAGCCCTTGCTTGGCCACCGGTGCCACAGATGCCAAGAGAACCCGGGTGGCCAGCAGAAGCCAACGCTCCAATGGCTCCAAGGTCGGCGTGCCTAGTCCCCACCGCCATCCGCCGAGGCTATCTCCAACTGTTCACCAAAGAGTGTCTCATGCCTCCAAGCAGGAGGCCGAGGAGAAGGCGCCTACCACTGCAGCCCCAACAAGAACGTGTACCTGAATGTGGTCCTGAACACCCTCAAGAGACTGAAGGGCTTGACCCCCAGCTCCATGCCCGGCCTCAGCAGGGCCGCCCTGTACAGCCGCCTCCAGGAGTTCCTGCTCACCCAGGACCAGCTCAAGGAGAACGGCTACCCCTTCCCCACTCCCAGTCCCCCGAGGCCCGAGCCCCCACTCCCAGTCCCCTGAGTCCCTGCTGCGGCCCCTCACGCCTGTCCCCATCCCTCGCCTCCCCCAGTCCACCTGGACCTCCATGGCCTCTGAGAACAAGGCGAGCCCCCTGACCCAACAGCCTCCTGACAGTCTTCTCTCCTGGGCATCTTCCCCTTCTGTGGGGCTTTCTGAACCTCCCCTCCCCCACCTGATTTTCCCCCCACCCCCGGGGCAGGCGATCAATCAATCTTGGTATGAATTTAAACATTGAAAAGAAAAAACATGTAAAAGCTAAGCTGAATGTCCTCAGCTTCTCAATGAGCGCTTAGCTGTTTTTCTGTAGAGTCACCTCAGTGAGGTGAGTGATACACTTAGGCTCTAAAATTGCACATCTGGGTGCACATTCAAATTCCACCAGTAACTCTGGACAAATAACTTCTGCGCGCTTCTGGTTTTTGATCTCCAAAGTGTGATCAGGAGGTCATTGTGAGGAATGAACGAAGCAACACATGGGCAGCCTTAAGACGATCGCACATAGTAGGTGTTCAATTAAGTGTCCAAGTGGATTCTTCCAAGCAGACAAACCAACTACAATGTCTCAATCAGTCAGTCAACTTCCTACTGGACTCCAAGACAGAACGAACCATCATGTCTCTCTAAATTCACGTTTCTCTTTTGAATCTGCAGTGAGACATTACACACTAAGTAGCTAGTTTTGGTGGAATGGCTGATTTGATAAATGTGCGTGTGGGGGGCGGGGTGTTGTGTCTGTATACATAACTAAGTTCAACTGAGGATCAGAATGCTTTCAATATCTGTGGTTAGCGTTTTGTTTGTCTTGTAGATAATATTAATCATCTCTATATTTTATTAGAAGTTACAAGCAAAAGTGTCCTTTGACTTTACGTTTCCTGGTAAATGAACTTCTTGATAGAACAATTTTGCTTATTTACACATGGCTATGCATGTTTTCTTTCTTTCTATTTATTTATTTATTTATTTATTTATTTATTTATTTATTTATTTATTTATGTATTTATTTACTTTTGAGACAGGATCTCACTCTGTCAACCAGGCTGGAGTACAGTGACACCAACACGGCTCACCTCGGCCTCCACCTCCCGGGATCAAGAGATCCTCCCACCCTGAGTAGCTAGGACTACAGGCATAAATGCCATAGCATTTAGGGCATATAATGTGCAAATTTTGCTTTGAAAATTGGATTGAAAGAAGTTGGTCTTACATTTGGCTCTCAGTGTAAGTTTTCAAAACGCTTTTAATATCTGTGGTTAGCGTTTTGTTTGTCTTGTAGATAATATTAATCATCTCTATATTTTATTAGAAGTTACAAGCAAAAGTGTCCTTTGACTTTACGTTTCCTGGTAAATGAACTTCTTGATAGAACAATTTTGCTTATTTACACATGGCTATGCATGTTTTCTTTCTTTCTATTTATTTTTTTTTTTATTTATTTATTTATTTATTTATTTATTTATTTATTTATTTATTTATTTATTTATTTATTTATTTATTTATTTATTTATTTATTTATTTATTTATTTATTTATGTATTTATTTACTTTTTGAGACAGGGTCTCACTCTGTCAACCAGGCTGGAGTACAGTGACACCAACACGGCTCACCTCGGCCTCCACCTCCCGGGATCAAGAGATCCTCCCACCCTGAGTAGCTAGGACTACAGGCATAAATGCCATAGCATTTAGGGCATATAATGTGCAAATTTTGCTTTGAAAATTGGATTGAAAGAAGTTGGTCTTACATTTGGCTCTCAGTGTAAGTTTTCAAAACGCTTTTAATATCTGTGGTTAGCGCTTTGTTTGTCTTGTAGATAATATTA
The DNA here is from genome assembly GCA_023748175.1 of Hoolock leuconedys. Classification (NCBI taxonomy): domain Eukaryota; kingdom Metazoa; phylum Chordata; class Mammalia; order Primates; family Hylobatidae; genus Hoolock; species Hoolock leuconedys. The sequence goes on along the minus strand of JAKGGE010002163.1, from coordinate 68,684 downwards.
ATCATCTCTATATTTTATTAGAAGTTACAAGCAAAAGTGTCCTTTGACTTTACGTTTCCTGGTAAATGAACTTCTTGATAGAACAATTTTGCTTATTTACACATGGCTATGCATGTTTTCTTTCTTTCTATTTATTTATTTATTTTTTATTTTTTATTTATTTATTTATGTATTTATTTACTTTTTGAGACAGGGTCTCACTCTGTCAACCAGGCTGGAGTACAGTGACACCAACACGGCTCACCTCGGCCTCCACCTCCCGGGATCAAGAGATCCTCCCACTCCTGAGTAGCTAGGACTACAGGCATAAATGCCATAGCATTTAGGGCATATAATGTGCAAATTTTACTTTGAAAATTGGATTGAAAGAAGTTGGTCTCACATTTGGCTCTCAGTGTGTAAGTTTTCAAAACGCTTTTAATATCTGTGGTTAGCGTTTTGTTTGTCTTGTAGATAATATTAATCATCTCTATACTTTATTAGAAGTTACAAGCAAAAGTGTCCTTTTGACTTTACGTTTCCTGGTAAATGAACTTCTTGATAGAACAATTTTTGCTTATTTACACATGTCTATGCATGTTTTCTTTCTTTCTATTTATTTATTTTGCAGTGGATATTACTCTGCATCATAATGAAGCCAACAGTCATATCTTTCAATGTGGAGATTTGAGAAACATTTGTATTGGATGTGACCGTCAAAATGCACCCCATATCACTGCAACACCTACAAGTTTCCTTGCATTGGGTGCTCAGACTTTCACCTCCTGCAAATATCACTGGGAGGTCCATGTGGGGGACTCTTGGAATTGGGCTTTTGGTGTCTGTAATAATTATTGGCAAGGGAAGAATCGGAATGGCAATATATATGGAGAGGAGGGACTCTTTAGTCTTGGGTGTGTTAAGAAGGACATTCAGTGCAGTCCCTTTACCACCTCCCCAATTACACTGCAATATGTCCCAAGACCTACCAGCCATGTAGGATTATTCCTGGATTGTGAAGCTAGAACTGTGAGCTTTGTTGATGGTAATCAAAGCTCCCCTATATACACCATCCCTAATTGTTCCTTCTCACCTCCTCTCAGGCCTGTCTTTTGCTGTATTCACCTCTGACAAGAGACAAATTGGAAATGTGTTCATCTGCTGTGGGAACCCCTTTATGCCAGAAAGCCCTCTTCCTTGTGCCTTATCAAACAGGACAGATAGGTTCTGTTCTATGTCTTGAATTGCATCCTAATGTTGTTAACACTCATTTATTGTGTTACTATTAAATGCGGTAAAAACACTAAAAGTGTTGGTTATGTGTTGGTTCTTTATTAATTAATTTCTGAAAAATCATTATTCATGATCGTGGCATAAAATATATTCTCTGTTTTCTCTTTTCTTCACTTCTGACTGCCACTGAGTGAAATAATAGATGACAGACATGTCTGAATGAAGTTAAAATCAGTGGAAGACAGTCGGGATCTTTCGCTTCATGCAAAAACCTGGAGTGAAGTCTCAATGATAACTGCGAAATGTTTTTCTTTCTCTTTATCTAACTATATGGCACTTATCCATCATGTTTCATTGTACTAATCTATCCCTTGAGTTAATATCATTTGACCTTCCATGCTGGGCTTCATTTTGGAATTCTCACCACATATATAAATAATCCTGCATTATTAGTGTGCTCTTCTTCATTGAAATACACAAGGTGATCAGAACAATGCTGGATTAATTGAATTTTTTTATAGAAAAGTAACTAAATATTGACTCCTACCTCAAAACACACACAGTCATTTCCAAATAGATTCAAGTCCTGAAGGTAAGGGGAACATGATACAATATTCTCATAAGCCTTTCTTAACCAGGACAGAAATTAACAATTAAAAAAATTTAGTTGGTTTATATTAATGATGACTTCTGTGTTTCAAAAAACATGATACAAGAATTGAAATGCAAACCATTAGTGGAGAAAGATATTCACCCGAACATATATAAAATAAAATACAATACATGTGCATGATGAATACTTAAAATGTATTTTAAGTATTTTTCCAGATTCTTCCAGATTGGCATAGAATAAACTTGGATGGCAGAGTCAATGATGAGATTTGCTGTGGAAGTGGGAAACCATTTTTTGGAGGACAGTAGTAATGCTGTGAACTTATGTAAACAACCAAGTATTCAGTAGCAACTAAAATGTGTCTCCATAAGATTATTTTACAGATGCGTATCTGAAATCTGAAATTTGGGAGAACATTCTACTAGTGTTCTCTAGGGAGAAAATACAGCTGGAAAGAAGGGAGGGAAGATGAAGGAGAGAGAAACAGAATGTATTTGAGAGAAAATGCTATTTAGACTAAAATAGAATACTGCAGATACCACCACAAAGTGGTTAAGGTGTGTCTTATGGAGCAGAGATGGCAGAAAATACCACAGTAAAGAGATCTACAATTGGATTGTTAGTTCTGGATTTATTCTGTCAATGTTGTGGCTTCTAAACACATCAGTAATCTCCTTTGATCCATGTGCTAATTAACAACCCACACTCTGCCCCCTCTCCCAGATTCTTTCATTGTTTTAAACCCGATCTAATTCTAATCCAGCAGGTCACTGTAACAAACATAATCATCTAAGAATTTTAAAAAATATTTTTGATGAACTAGTGAATATACCTCATTCTCAACAAAAATACTGTTTGAGAGGAAAAGTCGATGGTATTTAAAGCCATTTAAGTGCATCCACACATGCAAAGATATACATATATATGTATATATTTATGTATCTGAGTTAATTGCATCAGTTAGAGTGGCTACCTGGATTAGGATTACATTGGGCTTTGCTGATGAAACAATTCGGAATGTTGTTTGGTTACCTTGTAATACCTATATGAATATATTAACCCTGTAATTTTATTACTGGAGAAAGTCCCTTAGATGTAATCAAGGATGATTGTATAGGGATGCGTATTGTTGCACTCTTTCCAATCATGACACAGACATAGTATTTTATTATAGACACAGACATAGTATTTTATTATAGACACAGACATAGTATTTTATTATAGACACAGACATAGTATTTTATTATAGACACAGACATAGTATTTTATTATAGACACAGACATAGTATTTTATTATAGACACAGACATAGTATTTTATTATAGACACAGACATAGTATTTTATTATAGACACAGACATAGTATTTTATTATAGACACAGACATAGTATTTTATTATAGACACAGACATAGTATTTTATTATAGACACAGACATAGTATTTTATTATAGACACAGACATAGTATTTTATTATAGACACAGACATAGTATTTTATTATAGACACAGACATAGTATTTTATTATAGACACAGACATAGTATTTTATTATAGACACAGACATAGTATTTTATTATAGACACAGACATAGTATTTTATTATAGACACAGACATAGTATTTTATTATAGACACAGACATAGTTTTTTATTATGGACACAGACATAGTATTTTATTACGGATGGATACAGAAACAAAAAGAATTCCCTCTACAGAGGGTATAAAAATTATATATAATTATATATTATATATATTACATATTATATATTATAGGTAAATATATATTTATATTTTATATAAAATATATATTATATATTAAATATTATATATTATATATTATATATTATATATTTATATTATAAGTATAATATAACTATAATAATTATTAAATATAAATATTTATATATTTATATTTTATTACAGTTATATTATATATTTATATTATAAATATAATATAAATATAATAATTATTAAATATAAATATTATATTATGAAATAAAAATATTTATATATTTATATTTTATACAATATATTTTATATATAATATAAGAAATTACATATATATAATATAGGGACTCGATTAGTTTCTGCTAGTGTGAAGACAAGTCATATCATATCTAGGGGCCGTGATGATAGGAGCAGTCAGAGGATTTCTTGCATTGTGATGAGTGCATATAAGTTAAACGAGCCACTTATGAGTAGAATTGATAGCAAGATAACGACTAGGGTTACTTCTTATGAAATTGCTTGGGCTACAACTTGTAATGCGCCAATTAGTGCATAATTTGAATTTCATTGCTCATCCTGATCATAGAATGGAATAGACGGCTAGGCTTGATATGGTTAGTAAAAATTGGAGGCCTATATTAAAATTAATTAGACGATCTGGTATAGGGAGGGGGGTTCACAATAGGAGAGCGATAGAAAGGGACAGGGTTGGAGCAATAACATAAAGGGTAATAGTAGATGTTGAGGGCCATAGGGGTTCTTTGCTGAAAAGTGTTATCGTGTCAGCGAATGATATTACTTCCAATACAGCAGTGGGTGTACACCCACCTATGATATTGTTCCCACGATCCAGGAGAGAAGAGGATGATATGACTCCCCATACAGCAGCAGCTGAACACCCACCCTGGGATATTATTCCTAATATCCATGGAGGGTAGAGGCTGATATTACTCCTAATACCGCAGTGGGTGTACACCCACCTATGATATTGTTCCTAACGTCCAGGGAGGGAGAGAGCATGGTATTACTTTCAATATCGCAGTAGGTGTACACCCACCTATGATATTGTTCCCACGATCCAGGAGAGAAGAGGATGATATGACTCCCCATACAGCAGCAGCTGAACACCCACCCTGGGATATTGTTCCTAATATCCATGGAGGGTAGAGGCTGATATTACTCCCAATATCGCAGGGGGTGTACATCCGTTCTGTGATGCTGTTTTTAATATTCAAAGGCGGAGAGGATATTACTCCCAATATCACAGAAAGTGTACACCACCCCAGTGATATTGTTCCCACGATCCAGGAGAGAGAGGATGATATGACTCCCCATACAGCAGCAGCTGAACACCCACCCTGGGATATTATTCCTAATATCCATGGAGGGTAGAGGCTGATATTACTCCCAATATCGCAGGGGGTGTACATCCATTCTGTGATGCTGTTTTTAATATTCCAAGGCGGAGAGGATATTACTCCCAATATCACAGAAAGTGTACACCACCCCAGTGATATTGTTCCCACGATCCAGGAGAGAAGAGGATGATATGACTCCCCATACAGCAGCAGCTGGGCACCCACCCTATGATATTGTTCCTAATATCCATGGAGGGTAGAGGCTGATATTACTCCCAATATCACAGAGGGTGTACACCCCGCCGGTGATATTGTTCCTACTATCCAGAAAAAGAGAGAATGATATTACTCCCAATAGTGCCGGGGTGTACGTCCCCCCCCATGATATTGTTCCTAATATCCATGGAGGGTAGAGGCTGATATTACTCCCAATATCACAGAGGGTGTACACCCCGCCTATGATATTGTTCCTACTATCCAGAATACGAGAGGATGATATTACTCCCAATACTGCAGGGGGTGTACACTTCGCCTGTGATATTATTTCTACTATCCAGAATAAGAGAGAATGATATTACTCCCAATAGTGCCAGGGTGTACACCCACCTGAGATATTGTTCCTAATATCCATGGAGGGAAGAGCCCCATATTACTCCCAATATCTCAGAGGGCTGTACATCCCCCCTGTGATATTGTTCCTACTATCCAGAATAAGAGAGAATGATATTACTCCCAATAGTGCCGGGGTGTACACCCCCCCCCGTGATATTGTTCCTAATATCCAGGGAGGGAGAGAGCATGGTATTACTTTCAATATCGCAGTAGGTGTACACCCACCTATGATATTGTTCCTAATATCCATGGAGGGTAGAGGCTGATATTACTCCCAATACAGCAGTGGGTGTACACCCACCTATGATATTGTTCCTAATATCCATGGAGGGTAGAGGATGATATTACTCCCAATATCACAGAGGGTGTACACCCCCCCCGTGATATTGTTCCTAATATCCATGGAGGGTAGAGGCTGATATTACTCCCAATACAGCAGTGGGTGTACACCCACCTATGATATTGTTCCTAATATCCATGGAGGGTAGAGGCTGATATTACTCCCAATACAGCAGTGGGTGTACACCCACACTGTGATATGGTTCCTAATATCCAGGGAGGGAGAGCATGATATTAATAACTGCCAATATCGCTATGGATGTACACCCCCCCTGTGATATTGTTCCTAATATCCAGGGAGGGAGAGCATGATATTAATAACTGCCAATATCGCTATGGATGTACACCCACCCTGTGATATTGTTCCTAATATCCAGAAGGGGAGAAGATGATATTACTACTCATATCGCAGAAGGTGTACACCCCCCCGTGATATTGTTCATAATTTCTAGGGAGGGAGAGCATGATATTAATAACTGCCAATATCGCTATGGATGTACACCCACCTGTGATATTGTTCCTAATATCCAGGGAGGGAGAGCATGATATTAATAACTGCCAATATCGCTATGGATGTACACCCACTCTGTGATATTTTTCCTAATATCCAGGGAGGGAGAGCATGATATTAATAACTGCCAATATCGCTATGGATGTACACCCACCCTGTGATATTGTTCCTAATATCCAGAAGGGGAGAAGATGATATTACTACTCATATCGCAGAAGGTGTACACCCACTCTGTGATATTGTTCCTAATATCCAGGGAGGGAGAGCATGATATTAATAACTGCCAATATCGCTATGGATGTACACCCACCCTGTGATATTGTTCCTAATATCCAGAAGGGGAGAAGATGATATTACTACTCATATCGCAGAAGGTGTACACCCACCCTGTGATATTGTTCCTAATATCCAGAAGGGGAGAAGATGATATTACTACTCATATCGCAGAAGGTGTACACCCACTCTGTGATATTTTTCCTAATATCCAGGGAGGGAGAGCATGATATTAATAACTGCCAATATCGCTATGGATGTACACCCACCTGTGATATTGTTCCTAATATCCAGTTTGGGAGAGGATGATATTACTCCCAAAATCACAGGGGGTGTACCCCCTGCTATATTATTCGTAATATTGTAGGGGAATGTTCATCCTGATGTCACAGTACTGTAAACACTGTGATATTATTCACAATATCCTAGCGGGACATTAATAATAATGTCACAGGTGTGGATACCCTGTGATATTATTCACACTATACTAGTGGGATATTACTACTAATGTCACCTTCTGTGTGTACACCTTGTGAAATTATTCGTTATAGTTTTGTGGGATGTTACTCCTAATGTCACAAATGTGTACACCCTGTGATATTATTCGTAATATCCTAGGAAGATGTTACTCCTAATGTCACAAATGTGTACACCCTGTGATATTATTCACACTATACTAGTGGGATATTACTACTAATGTCACCTTCTGTGTGTACACCTTGTGATATTATTCGTTATAGTTTTGTGGGATGTTACTCCTAATGTCACAAATGTGTACACCCTGTGATATTATTCGTAATATTCTAGTGGGATGTTACTCCTAACGTCACAAAGGTGTAAACCCTGTGATATTATTCACAATATACTAGTGGGATATTACTACTAATGTCACCTTCTGTGTGTACACCTTCTGAATATTATTCGTAATATTCTAGGAAGATGTTACTCCTAATGTCACGTGTGTACACATCCTGTGATATTATTCATAATACCTTAGGGAGATGCTCATAATTTTACAATTATTTACGTAATATTTTAGCGGGATGATACCCCTAAAGTCACAGGAGGTGTAAACACAGCGATATTATTCAGAATATTCTAGGGGGATGTTACTCCTAATGTCACAGGTGTGTATACCCTGTGATATTATTCACACTATACTAGTGGGATATTACTACTAATGTCACCTTCTGTGTGTACACCTTCTGAATATTATTCGTAATATCCAAGGAAGATGTTACTCCTAATGTCACATGGGGTCTACCCCGTGGGATATTATTTGGAATACCCTAAAGGGACGTTATCTTAATGTCATAGGGTGTGTACACCCTGTGATATTATTCACACTATACTAGTGGGATATTACTACTAATGTCACCTTCTGTGTGTACACCTTGTGAAATTATTCGTTATAGTTTTGTGGGATGTTACTCCTAACGTCACAAATGATGTACACCCTGTGATATTGTTCACAATATCCCAGGGAGGTATAACTTTTAATATCACAGCAGGTGTTCTCTATGTGTGTACACCCTGTGATACTATTCGTAATATCCAAGGAAGATGTTACTCCTAATGTCACAGGGAATGTACACCGTGTGATATTGTTCCCAACACTGTAGGGGATGTTACTCCTACCATACAAATTGTGTGCACTTTGTTATATTATTCATCATATCCTAGAGTGATGTTACTCCTCATGTCAAGGGGCTGTACATCTTGTAATATTATTCATAATATCCTAGGTGGATGTTACTCCTACCATACAAATTGTGTGCACTTTGTTATATTATTCATCATATCCTAGAGTGATGTTACTCCTACCATACAAATTGTGTGCACTTTGTTATATTATTCATCATATCCTAGAGTGATGTTACTCCTAACGTCGCAAATGCGTACACCCTGTGATATTATTCACAATATACTAGCTGGATATTGTTACTAATGTCACAAATGTGTACACCCTGTGATATTATTCATAATATCCAAGGAAGATGTTACCCTATTGTCACAGGGGTGTGTTTTCTGTGCTGTGATTCCTAGTATCCTAGAGTGATGTTACTCCTACCATACAAATTGTGTGCACTTTGTTATATTATTCCTCATATCCTAGAGTGATGTTACTCCTAATGTCACAAATGTGTACACCCTGTGATATTATTCGTAATATCCAAGGAAGATGTTACCCTAATGTCACAGAAGGTGTTCACACTCTGATAATATTCGTAATATCCAAGGAAGATGTTACTCCTACCATACAAATTGTGTGCACTTTGTTATATTATTCATCATATCCTAGGGGGATGTTACTCCTACCATACAAATTGTGTGCACTTTGTTATATTATTCATCATATCCTAGAGTGATGTTACTCCTCATGTCAAGGGGGTGTACATCCTGTGATATTATTCGTAATATCCAAGGAAGATGTTACCCTAATATCACAGGGGCTGTACACTCTGTCATATTATTTGTAATATCCTAAAGAAATGTTACCACTGATGTCACAGGCGGTGTATACCGTGTGGTATTATTCCCAATATTGTGGGATGATGTTACTCTTAATGTCACAGAAGGTGTTCACACTCTGATAATATTCATGATATCCTAGGAAGATGTTACTCCTACCATACAAATTGTGTGCACTTTGTTATATTATTCATCATATCCTAGAGTGATGTTACTCCTAATGTCACAGGGGGTGTACATCCTGTGATATTATTCCCAATATTGTGGGATGATGTTACTCCTAATGTCACAGAGGGTGTACACCCTGTGATATTATTCGTAATATCCAAGGAAGATGTTACTCCTACCATACAAATTGTGTGCACTTTGTTATATTATTCATCATATCCTAGAGTGATGTTACTCCTAATATCACAGGGCTGTACATCTTGTAATATTATTCATAATATCCTAGGTGGATGATACTCCTAATGTCACAGAGGGTGTACACCCTGTGAAGTTATTCCTAATAGTTTTGGGGGATGTTACTCCTAATGTCACCCGTGGTGTACACACGGTGATATTATTCGTAATATTTTATGGAAATGTTACTCCTAATATCACAGGGGCTGTACATCTTGTAATATTATTCATAATATCCTAAAGAAATGTTACCTCTAATGTCACAGGGAATGTACACCGTGTGATATTGTTCCCAATATTGTAGGGGATGTTACTCCTAATGCCACAGGAGCTGTACATTTTGTGATGTTATTTGTAATATTTTCGAGGCATGTTAATCCTAATATTACATACGCTGTTATCCATGTGTGAACACCTTTGTGGTATTATTTCTAACATACTAGAAGGATGTAACTCCTGACATCACATGGGGTATAAGCCATGTGTGTACACATTCTGTGCTATTATTCATAATATCCTAGGTGGATGTTACTCCTAATATCACAGGGGCTGTACATCTTGTAATATTATTCATAATATCCTAAAGAAACGTTACCTCTAATGTCACAGGGAATGTACACCGTGTGATATTGTTCCCAATATTGTAGGAGGATGTTACTCCTAATATCACAGGGGGTGTTCACAATGTGATACTTTTCATAATATCCTAAATGGATGTTACTGCTAATGTCACAGGGGGTGTGTTTTCTGTGCTGTGATTCCTAGTATCCCAGGGGGATGTTACTCCTACCATACAAATTGTGTGCACTTTGTTATATTATTCATCATATCCTAGAGTGATGTTACTCCTAATATCACAGGGCTGTACACTCTGTGATGTTATTTGTAATATTTTCGAGGCATGTTAATCCTAATATTACATACGCTGTTATCCATGTGTGAACACCTTTGTGGTATTATTTCTAACATACTAGAAGGATGTAACTCCTGACATCACATGGGGTATAAGCCATGTGTGTACACATTCTGTGCTATTATTCATAATATCTTAGGTGGATGTTACTCCTACCATACAAATTGTGTGCACTTTGTTATATTATTCATCATATCCTAGAGTGATGTTACTCCTAATATCACAGGGCTGTACATCTTGTAATATTATTTGTAATATTCTAGGGGAATGTTGCTGCTAATGTCACAGGGGGAGTACACCATGTGTATTACATGTATATTACATTTTTACACTACTTTCCAGGAGTCAATCAATTTTGTCAATCAATTCACTATTCTTGTTGCCCAAAAGGGTAGAGATAATCACAGATCACAGATCTGTCTAGCATTAGCTAAGGACGTTTTATTACAGAGACGGATGCATGTGTGTGCCTGTGTGTGTGTGTGTGTGTGTGTGTGTGTGTGTGTGTGTGTGTGTGTGTGTGTGTGTGTGTGTGTGTGTGTGTGTGTGTGTGTGTGTGTGTGTGTGTGTGTGTGTGTGTGTAATTCAATCATAAATCGAAGGTTTAAGCGTTGTGTGGGTGGAAGATAATTCATTTTGACTTCTGGCTTCAGAGTCCCATGTTTATTGGGAGAAAAGAGGGTCACGCTGGGAAGAATAGTAGCCCTGTGCCCTCCAGAAGTGCAGCATGCTTGAGAATTGTGAGGCTTCCTGCCTTCCAGGAGATTTTGGAACTAGGAGGATGTCACCAGAGACTAGCACAGTACCACCTTCCTTACATCTGCCTGTCATCCCTCCTCAGGGCATCCAAATGTGGCCCTCTCCTTAACTTCTTCCTCTGCTTCTCTTCTCACAAGCCTGGGATCTGAGCACTCTCTTTACCTCTGCACAGTATCTACTTAGGGAAGCCCCAGCACCTGCTGCAGTCAGGGCCGCAGCCCTGAGCTGAGTCTAGTAGAAATTTTGTGAACTAAACATAGAGCAAGAAATGTAAATTAGTGCACCCACTATGGAAAACAGTCTGGAGATCTCTCAAAGAACTTAACACGGAGCTACCTTTTGATACAATTATCTCATTACTGAGTATATACTCAAAAGAAAATACATCATTCTACCAAAAAGACACATACTCTCCTATGTTCATGGCTGCACTATTCAAAATAGCACAGACCTAATCAACCCAGGAGTCCATCAATGGTAGACTGTATAAATAAAATATGGTACATATACACCATGGAATACTATACAGCCGTAAAAAGAATGAAATCACGTCCTTTACAACAATGTGGATGGAGCTGGAGGCCTTAATCCTAAGCAAATTCATGCAGGATAGAAAGCCAAATGCTGTATGTTCTCACTTACATGGGGGAGCTAAATATTGAACACACATAGACATCAATATGGGAAAAGTAGACTCTGTGGACTACTTGAGGGTGGCGGGAGAAGGACGGGTTAAAAAAATACCGACTGGGGGCGGTCTCTGCAGCCTGCCTTGCCTGTCTCTGTCTGGGATCGCTCCTCCTCCTGCTCCTCCTCCTGCTCCTCCTCCTGCTCCTCCTCCTGCTCCTCTCCTGCTCCTGTTGGGCCTTGTGACCACCTGGTTACCTGTAGGCAGGCCTCCATTCAGAGTAGCATTGCCACAGGGATGGGTCCTGTCACTCCGCACCCCACCCCCAACCCAGTTACCCTCCCCTGAGCCCTGGTTCCCTGTTGAGGTCACTCAGTGCAAGGAGAGCTGGGACCTCGCGGCCCGCTCTCCCCACCAGCGCTTCTGCCCTGGCGCAGGAGGCACCACACCTCCTCTGCCCCATGCCGGGCCTGAAGGGGCCCCTTCAGATCACAGCCGCCACCACAGCCGCTGCCTCACACCGGAGGGCATGACACAGGGGTGGCTTTCCCAGCTGGCTGCCACACGGGAGCGCTAGATGCTTAGCCCGCCCCGTGGAGAGACCTAAAATCAAGGCATGACTTAACAGCTTATTTTGTAAGAGAAAAGCTCAACCCAAAGGCAGATTGTTAGTTTGGACTTTATTGCAAGCAGAACTGCTATGATGTGCTTTTAGCACTGAAGTGAGTTCCAGGCTAAGAAGAGTAAGTGGCTTCTCTGCTTTCCCTCCCAAGCACAAGTGTATTCACCTTGCAGACTTGAATCACTGAAGATGTAAGCCAGCTGTTACTCTCATTTTGGGAGACACCCTGTGGGCAGCATGAAGACTGTCCCTGATCGAAGTCTTTAGTAAGCAGGAAGGAGTCAAGGTTAAAGAATGTGTTTGCTTACCCTGGACTACAGTATTTTGGAAAATGAACCAAGGCTTCGGTTTTGCTCTGGAAGCCTGTCCTGCCTGCTTCTGTAATCTGGCGCTCTGCATCCACATCTTGGCTCTTTATGGACACCACCATCTGGACTATTACTCTTATGATTCTCTGCTCTTTTGGGAGTTCAGACATGGCACCTTATTTCACTTCTGAGCTACCCTCTACCATCCAGAAACGTAGTGGACCTGTAGAACTCTATTGTTCTGCTAAACCTGTGACCACTCCCATCTCAAGGTCGCATAATGGAAAAAATAGAATAGAAACATGGAATATATTAAGATTCATCAGGGGACTTTGACAATTTCTTTCTCTTAGCTCCTCCCTTTTGGGTTACTGCCAACGCATTTTCAACAATAGGTCAATGTTGTTGTAAGTGGCCCTGGAGCAGTAGCCACAGCAGTTCTTGGTGATTTTGATTCATCCACAAAGCATTTTATCACAGCAAAATAATAAAGGTGCTGGTTTCATTGGCTGCAGGGTACCAGAGAGTAACCCCAAAGCTGAGGTTTGCGCTAAAATCTGGGGAAAGAGGCTGAAGCATTCCACAAAGAATCACTTAAACCCTTCACAAGTACATCTTTAGATTTTGAATGTATCCTTAGAGGACAAGGGATCATACAAATGTGCAGCTTATAATCCGGCCACACATGAATTAAAAGTTGAACCCATTGGCCAAAAGCTCCTTGTGAGTCACTTTTCCTCAGATGATTTTGGCATTCTTCCCCTGCTCGTTCACAGATATTAGCTGTTCATTCACATAGCCCTGTACCTTTGGAGTGTGTTTAGTGGGGTCCTGGCTCCTCAAGTGTGTTGGCTAAAGAACAGGCAGGATATTGCCCCGGGAAGCAACTGGAGAAGGTTGTATTCTCATCTTGCATAGATAGCATTGACCCAGTGGACTCTGGAAACGATTCCTGCATGGTGGGAAACAACTCTGGAGATGTAAAATATGTGGCATCCATGGTTAATGTACTTGAACATGCTCCTACTCTAAGGGACTACAGGATCAGACAGTGTCTCTATTTTCCACAGAACGCTTTATCTCTGATGTTTGTAGGAACCCAGCTGCCAACCATAACTGGTTTCATAATGCACAGCCTAATCATCCTTCCTCAAGACATTGAACTGCAGGAAATTGACTGAAATTCACTAGGGTTATTATGCAAGATACTAGGCTACACCAGTGTTTAGCAGATAATGATATTGGATTTATGCAGTCTATTGGAAGACTTGAAATAGAAAAAGGTAATGGATTCAAGCAAGTTATAATTTTGACACCAGCAAGCACAAGAGTGGTAGATGGAGACTTTGTTACTCTGTCCTTCAATGCCACCAGGCTGTTGGGTCCGGTCATTTGTTGGTATGACAGCCATGGATTGATAACCAGCCATCTCTCTGAAGTCCTTAGATCTAAATCCCAAAAGTCAAACTTACCAAGACCTGGAATCTTGGACCTAGAGCCTGTCTACTTCATCATGTCCCAAGCTGGCTTGAGCTCTCTCCATATTCAGGCTGTGATGCAGGAGCATGTGGAGAAAAACATCTGTGAAGCTACAGATGAACATGGTACCAGGCAGGCAGAACCACCTCTCATGGTTGTTCTTTTTGAAACAAACAAAAGGAGAAATAGTCGCACTTTTTGTTGCTACTCAGAATAATGAAAAAGAAAATAAGAGATGTTTCAGAAACTGTATTATTCAGCTCATTTCCAGAGAAAGTACATCCCAGTGCAGTTTCTAGAAACATCACAGAAAAATGCCAGTGGTATCTCTGTTCCTGAGGCCCCCACCAAATTGAAACGCTACAGATCCCCATACCAGATACATACAACCTGGTGTGGAGGGGAGACAAGGAAAGTGGACTGCCCATCAATGCCTATTTTGTGAAGTATCAAAATCTGGACTATGAAGTTGATGTGATGGGAAGTTGGCACAGGGTTTGAATCCCAGGAAGTGAAAGTGAGCTTCATTTAGCTGAAATGGAGCCATCTGGTCTTTATGAACTCTTGCTGGTAGCAAGAAGTGATGCAAGTGAAAACCCACCTGCCATGCTTACCTTCTGAACCAGCAAAGAAAAACAGCATCATCAAAAACACCTAGATCATCCTTCCTCAAGACATTGAACTGCAGGAAATTGACTGAAATTCACTAGGGTTATTATGCAAGATACTAGGCTACACCAGTGTTTAGCAGATAATGATATTGGATTTATGCAGTCTATTGGAAGACTTGAAATAGAAAAAGGTAATGGATTCAAGCAAGTTATAATTTTGACACCAGCAAGCACAAGAGTGGTAGATGGAGACTTTGTTACTCTGTCCTTCAATGCCACCAGGCTGTTGGGTCCGGTCATTTGTTGGTATGACAGCCATGGATTGATAACCAGCCATCTCTCTGAAGTCCTTAGATCTAAATCCCAAAAGTCAAACTTACCAAGACCTGGAATCTTGGACCTAGAGCCTGTCTACTTCATCATGTCCCAAGCTGGCTTGAGCTCTCTCCATATTCAGGCTGTGATGCAGGAGCATGTGGAGAAAAACATCTGTGAAGCTACAGATGAACATGGTACCAGGCAGGCAGAACCACCTCTCATGGTTGTTCTTTTTGAAACAAACAAAAGGAGAAATAGTCGCACTTTTTGTTGCTACTCAGAATAATGAAAAAGAAAATAAGAGATGTTTCAGAAACTGTATTATTCAGCTCATTTCCAGAGAAAGTACATCCCAGTGCAGTTTCTAGAAACATCACAGAAAAATGCCAGTGGTATCTCTGTTCCTGAGGCCCCACCAAATTGAACGCTACAGATCCCCATACCAGATACATACAACCTGGTGTGGAGGGGAGACAAGGAAAGTGGACTGCCCATCAATGCCTATTTTGTGAAGTATCAAAATCTGGACTATGAAGTTGATGTGATGGGAAGTTGGCACAGGGTTTGAATCTCAGGAAGTGAAGGAAATGCGAGGCCAGCAACCAGCCCTGACAGAAGCAGTGACATGTTATATCTGATCCTTGGCTGTATGCTGGGTGTCTTGGGCCTCATTCTTATGGTTTTCACTGAAACGTGCCTGTGGAAGAATCGCCAGCAGAATATCATACAGAAATATGACGCTCCAGGATACCTCTATCAAGGATCAGATATTAATGGGCAGATGATGTAATAATACACCACTCTCTCAGGAGCAAATGAGATAAATGGAAGTGTTCATGGAGGCTTACTGAGCCATGGCGGTCTCAGCAGTGGCTGTTCCCCCCTTCCTCTGCCCTGCGTGGTGTGTGGAGGGACCCCTTCGGATCACAGCCGCTGCCGCCATAGCCGCCACCATAGTAGCCGCCGCCGGCGTCGGAGGGAAGGACCTGAGGGTGGCTTTCCCAGCCGGCTGCCCCACAGGGACTCTGGATGCTTAGCCCGCCCGGCCGAGAGATCTAAAATCAAGGCATGACTTAACAGCTTATCTTGTAGGAGAACAGCTCAACCCAAAGGCAGATTGCTAGTCTGGACTTTATTACAAGCAGGACTGCGGTGATGTTTATAGCACTGAAGTGAACTCCACTGTAAGTACAGAAAGTGGCTTCTCTGCTTTCCCCCCCGAAGCACAATCATATACACCTTGCAGACTTGAATCACTGAAGATGTAAGCCAACTGTTACTCTGACTTTGAGACTCCCTGTGGACAGCATGAAGACTGATCAAAGTCTTTAGTAAGCAGAAAGGAGTCAAGGTTAAGGAATGCGTCTGATTACCCTGAACTGTAGTACCTTGGAAAGTGAATCAAGGCCTGGGTTTTGCTCTGGAAGCCTGCCTTGCCTGCTTCTGTAATCTGGCGCTCTGCATGTGAATCTTGGACCCCTATGGACACTGCTGTATGTTACTGTCATGATTCTCTGCTCTTCCATGAGTTCAGACTTGGCACCTTATTTTACTTCTGAGCCACTCTCTACCGTCCAGAAACGTGGTGGACCTGTAGAACTACATTGTTCTGCCAAACCTGTGACCACTCATAGCTCATGGTTGCATAATGGAAAACAGTAGGATAGAAACATGGAACATATAAAGATTCATGTGTGTGTGTGTGTGTGTGTGTGTGTGTGTGTGTGTGTGTGTGTGTGTGTGTGTGTGTGTGTGTGTGTGTGTGTGTGTGTGTGTGTGTGTGTGTGTGTGTGTGTGTGTGTGTGTGTGTGTGTGTGTGTGTGTGTGTGTGTGTGTGTGTGTGTGTGTGTGTGTGTGTGTGTGTGTGTGTGTGTGTGTGTGTGTGTGTGTGTGTGTGTGTGTGTGTGTGTGTGTGTGTGTGTGTGTGTGTGTGTGTGTGTGTGTGTGTGTGTGTGTGTGTGTGTGTGTGTGTGTGTGTGTGTGTGTGTGTGTGTGTGTGTGTGGTGTGTGGAGGGACCCCTTCGGATCACAGCAGCTGCCGCCATAGCCGCCACCATAGCAGCCGCCACCATAGCAGCCGCCACCATAGCAGCCGCCACCATTGTAGCCGCCGCGGGCGTCCGAGGGAAGGACCTGCGGGTGGCTTTCCCAGTCGGCGGCCCCACAGGGACTCTGGATGCTTAGCCCGCCCGCCGAGAGATCTAAAATCAAGGCATGACTTAACAGCTTATCTTGTAGGAGGACAGCTCAACCCAAAGGCAGATTGCTAGTCTGGACTTTATTACAAGCAGGACTGCGGTGATGTTTATAGCACTGAAGTGAACTCCACTGCACAGAAAATCCAGAAGAGTTCAGCAGAGGAGACAGCTGTGTCTGTTCAGAAACAGACAGCAACAATTTACATTGGAATCCTCTTATTTTGCCACCTATCTCAGAGGACGGTGCTGAAAAGACAACATGGCCTCCACCTGGTGTTCCTTTGGACAGCCCCTCAGGGGTCCTCCAGCGGCCCCAGGAAACCGGAGGATGTGCAAACAACCAGTCATCTTCTGACTTCAAGCCTGTAACGAACTGCACAAAACAGGCCTGGGAGTGAACTGTGTGAAGGATCTTAATTCAAATCGGAGAAAATCATTATTTTTTTTTTGCAGTATAATGTCATGTGAATGTGTCTTAAAATGTGTGCCCTTTTATATTATTTATGCCTTAAAAGTTTTCTTACCCGTTGCTTCCTTGCTCTCAGTAAGAAACAACCTTGTTTTGCATAGCTTTCAATCACCTGGAGGGCAGAGGGATCATTCCATATTTTCTAACAACTGTAGTGGCAGTAAGAACTCCTCATGCAAATGATTCCATCTCTTGGCTGCTTCAGCGCAGAGGAAATGCAGGGGCCAATTGAAAGTTGCCACCAGTCACGTTTTCAGATGGAAAACCGTCTTTCAATAGTGTATTATCAGACTTTCTGAGAACACTTTGAAGTCAACCACGGTTTTGCCCAGTGTTTATAATAGCAGACCTGGCTGATGAATTTTAAAAGAGTGCCTTCCACTAAAGTGGTAATGTGACCAGACAACATTCTCTCTATCTGCACGTGGGCACAAGTGATGTTCAGTCTTCTAGTCACTAGTCATAAGCAGTGTCGTGGACATGGTAGAGTGTTTTGTTTTGTTTTGTTTTGTTTTGTTTTGTTTTGTTTTGTTTTGTTTTGTTTTGTTTTGTTTTGTTTTGTTTTGTTTTGTTTTGTTTTGTTTTGTTTTGTTTTGTTTTGTTTTGTTTTGTTTTGTTTTGTTTTGTTTTGTTTTGTTTTGTTTTGTTTTGTTTTGTTTTGTTTTGTTTTGTTTTGTTTTGTTTTGTTTTGTTTTGTTTTGTTTTGTTTTGTTTTGTTTTGTTTTGTTTTGTTTTGTTTTGTTTTGTTTTGTTTTGTTTTGTTTTGTTTTGTTTTGTTTTGTTTTGTTTTGTTTTGTTTTGTTTTGTTTTGTTTTGTTTTGTTTTGTTTTGTTTTGTTTTGTTTTGTTTTGTTTTGTTTTGTTTTGTTTTGTTTTGTTTTGTTTTGTTTTGTTTTGTTTTGTTTTGTTTTGTTTTGTTTTGTTTTGTTTTGTTTTGTTTTGTTTTGTTTTGTTTTGTTTTGTTTTGTTTTGTTTTTGAGACAGGTTCTCACTCTGTCATCCAGGTTGGAGTGCAGTGGTAAGATCACGCCTCACTGCAGGGTCGACCTCCCCAGATCAAGCAGTCCTCCGACCTCAGCCTCCCAAATAGCTGGATACAGGCTGAACTGTCATGGCTGAGTAATTTTGTTGTTGCCATTGTTGGAGAGACAGGGTCTCACCCTGTTGCCCAGGCTTCTCTCCAACTCCTGGCTCAAGTGATCCTCCCACCTCAGCCTCCCAAATAGCTGGATACAGGCTGAACTGTCATGCCTGAGTAATTTTGTTGTTGCTATTGTTGGAGAGACAGGGTCTCACCCTGTTGCCCAGGCTTCTTTCCAACTCCTGGCTCAAGTTTGAAATATATATATATATATATATATATATATATATATATATATATATATATATATATATATATATATATATATATATATATATATATATATATATATATATATATATATATATATATATATATATATATATATATATATATATATATATATATATATATATATATATATATATATATATATATATATATATATATATATATATATATATATATATATATATATATATATATATATATATATATATATATATATATATATATATATATATATATATATATATATATATATATATATATATATATATATATATATATATATATATATATATATATATATATATATATATATATATATATATATATATATATATATATATGAAAAATAGTGCTTGGAAAATTAGCTTACTAATTGAAAAATATACATATGAATGACTGCTTTGAAATATATATATATATTATATACATGCACACACATATAAATGTATATATATATATACAACCTTCATCTGAGAGTAGGTATGCTTTTGGCTTCTGAGATGAACATATTCACAATGATAAATATTTACTATGAATTCAGCTAAACATGAAACTCAGCAATATTCATATCTATTTACCTCTATTTCTACCTAAATCTGTATTTCAAAAGTTGTGGCTAAGCCTTCCTAGTTAGTTAGATTTTTATCCTTTACCATTCAATGTGTGTGTGGCTTGGAGACTGTTTTCGCAGATCAGGAAGTTGACAATTATGTCCCACATTCAGTGGACTAACAGCTCAGAGATCCTCTCTCTGGTTACTGCTACGACAGTGCATGGTCAGTCTTCCAGATCACCGGAGATGATTGTGATTTTATTTTTAAGTCTAGCTTCTAGGAATCACTCCCTGGAACAGAATAATTTATTGTTCACCCAGTGTTCACTCAGAATTTGTGCTTTAGCTCTTCAGCCAGTAGGGCTAAAGGCTCTTTATTGATGAATCAGTGGTTAGCTTGGGGAGTGCTTACAAATTTGTCCACGTTCCACCTTGATTGCTCTTGAGCGGGTGCAGGCTGGCACAGATACACCGCCTTCCAGATCTCCAGAAATTAGTGATCCAAAGACACTTTTTCTTGGCTTTCTCTTTGCCTGGTTTTCTCTGGTGAACTTCTGGCTGGCTGTCAGAAGTTTATTTGTTGCTACAAAGCATGCTAAAGATTCCAAGCTCCTCTTTAATGTTCCTAACGAGGTCTCCATTGTTTTTGACGATGCCCTTGGGAATGTACCTTTTCATGACTGATTCAAAATCAATCATTAATGTGAGGCATTGAGCAAAGCTCTCAGTTTTTACGGCCTGTCAGTCCTCCTAGATGAATCTCTGCATCACTGCAAAGGAGTTGACAGTGGCTTCTCTAGCACTCGCACACGCTCTACAAGTCTGTGCTGGAGTAGGTAGGGGGATGGTGTCTCCCGGTGTTTTGTCTTATCCCTTGAGGGATGGAAGATACAGCCAGCGGGAAACTTGGGCATAGCAACGCTAGACCTGCTGTTCGGGGTGGAGATTCTACCCTATCAGTGGAGGTTGTATGTGCATTATCTCATCCAGTCCTCACAACTATAAGAGAAACATATTTCTCTCATAAACTTATAAGAACAGCCAATTAAACTGAAGTTTAAATTATTGGCCATATTTATGCCAGGCATGGTGGCTCACACCTATAATTCCCAGTACTTTGAGAGGCTGAGGTGGGAGGATCACTTTCTCTTACAATTGTAGGACAGAATAAGATAATTCACTTAAAATTTGATTATCCACTGCCTGTATCTAGTATTCCTTCTATTAATTCAAGTCATTGTTTATGAAGGAATTTTCATATTTTTGTGAATTATTCTTAAACATTAAGAACTTCTTATTCTTATGAAGGGGCAATCATAAAGTAATTCATGTTCAAGAACACATTTTAAGACACAGATTATTCTTATAATGAAAGAGAGTGAAACACAAATAATTTAAACTCAGTTGAATTGGCTGTATTTAGGTCTGCATAGTGGCTTATGCTCATAGTCCCAGCACTGTTAGAGGCTGAGGTGGGAGGATGACTTGAGCTAGGAGGTTGAGAGAAGCCTGGGCAACTGGGTGAGACCCTCTCTCTCCAGCAACAGCAAGAACAAAATTACTCAGGCATGACAGTTCAGCCAATAGTCCAGCTATTTGGGAGGCTGAAGTTGGAGGATTGCTTGATCTGGGGAGGTCGAAGCTGCAGTGAGCCGTGATCTCACCAGTACACTCCAACCTGGGCAACAGAGTGAGAGCTGTTATCCATGTGTGAACACCTTTGTGGTATTATTTCTAACATACTAGAAGGATGTAACTCCTGACATCACATGGGGTATAAGCCATGTGTGCACACCCTGTGATGTTATTTGTAATATTTTCGAGGCATGTTAATCCTAATATTACATACGCTGTTATCCATGTGTGAACACCTTTGTGGTATTATTCCTAACATACTAGAAGGATGTAACTCCTAACATCACGTGGGGTATATGCCATGTGTGTACACATCCTGTGATATTATTTTTAATATTTTTGAGGCATGTTAATCCTAATATTACATATGCTGTTATCCATGTGTGAACAACTTTGTGGTATTATTTCTAACATACTAGAAGGATGTAACTCCTAACATCACGTGGGGTATATGCCACGTGTGTACACATCCTGTGATATTATTTGTAATATTCTCGAGGGATGTTAATCCTAATATTACATATGCTGTTAACTATGTGTGAACACCTTTGTGGTATTATTCCTAACATACTAGAAGGATGTAACTCCTAACATCACGTGGTGTATACGCCATGTGGGTACACCCTGTGATATTGTTCCCAACACTGTAGGGGATGTTACTCCTAACGTCACAAATGTGTACACCCTGTGATGTTATTTGTAATATTTTCGAGGGATGTTAATCCTAATATTACATATGCTGTTAACTATGTGTGAACACCTTTGTGGTATTATTCCTAACATACTAGAAGGATGTAACTCCTAACATCACATGGGGTATAAGCCATGTGTGTACACCCTGTGATATTATTCGTACTATCCAGGGGACATTACTCCAAATGTCACAGAAGGTGTACACTCTCTGATATTACTCGTAATATTCTCGAGGGATGTTAATCCTAATATTACATATGCTGTTAACCATGTGTGAACACCTTTGTGGTATTATTTCTAACATACTAGAAGGATGTAACTCCTAACATCACATGGGGTATAAGCCATGTGTGTACACATTCTGTGATGTTATTTGTAATATTTTCGAGGCATGTTAATCCTAATATTACATATGCTGTTATCCATGTGTGAACACCTTTGTGGTATTATTCCTAACATACTAGAAGGATGTAACTCCTAACATCACGTGGGGTATATGCCATGTGTGTACACATCCTGTGATATTATTCATAATATCCTTAGGTGGATGTTACTCCTAATGTCACAGGGGAGTACACCATGTGTATTACATGTATATTACATTTTTACACTACTTTCCAGGAGTCAATCAATTTTGTCAATCAATTCACTATTCTCATGTGTGTGTGTGTGTGTGTGTGTGTGTGTGTGTGTGTGTGTGTGTGTGTGTGTGTGTGTGTGTGTGTGTGTGTGTGTGTGTGTGTGTGTGTGTGTGTGTGTGTGTGTGTGTGTGTGTGTGTGTGTGTGTGTGTGTGTGTGTGTGTGTGTGTGTGTG
Source organism: Hoolock leuconedys (assembly GCA_023748175.1). NCBI lineage: Eukaryota > Metazoa > Chordata > Mammalia > Primates > Hylobatidae > Hoolock > Hoolock leuconedys. The sequence continues at coordinate 45,800 of JAKGGE010002163.1, read as the reverse complement.
TGTGTGTGTGTGTGTGTGTGTGTGTGTGTGTGTGTGTGTGTGTGTGTGTGTGTGTGTGTGTGTGTGTGTGTGTGTGTGTGTGTGTGTGTGTGTGTGTGTGTGTGTGTGTGTGTGTGTGTGTGTGTGTGTGTGTGTGTGTGTGTGTGTGTGTGTGTGTGTGTGTGTGTGTGTGTGTGTGTGTGTGTGTGTGTGTGTGTGTGTGTGTGTGTGTGTGTGTGTGTGTGTGTGTGTGTGTGTGTGTGTGTGTGTGTGTGTGTGTGTGTGTGTGTGTGTGTGTGTGTGTGTAATTCAATCATAAATCGAAGGTTTAAGCGTTGTGTGGGTGGAAGATAATTCATTTTGACTTCTGGCTTCAGAGTCCCATGTTTATTGGGAGAAAAGAGGGTCACGCTGGGAAGAATAGTAGCCCTGTGCCCTCCAGAAGTGCAGCATGCTTGAGAATTGTGAGGCTTCCTGCCTTCCAGGAGATTTTGGAACTAGGAGGATGTCACCAGAGACTAGCACAGTACCACTTTCCTTACATCTGCCTGTCATCCCTCCTCAGGGCATCCAAATGTGGCCCCTCTCCTTAACTTCTTCCTCTGCTTCTCTTCTTCCTCTGCTTCTCTTCTCACAAGCCTGGGATCTGAGCACTCTCTTTACCTGTGCACAGTATCTACTTAGGGAAGCCCCAGCACCTGCTGCAGTCAGGGCTGCAGCCCTGAGCTGAGTCTAGTAGAAATTTTGTGAACTAAACATAGAGCAAGAAATGTAAATTAGTGCACCCACTATGGAAAACAGTCTGGAGATCTCTCAAAGAACTGAACACGGAGCTACCTTTTGATACAATTATCTCATTACTGAGTATATACTCAAAAGAAAATACATCATTCTACCAAAAAGACACATACTCTCCTATGTTCATGGCTGCACTATTCAAAATAGCACAGACCTAATCAACCCAGGAGTCCATCAATGGTAGACTGTATAAATAAAATATGGTACATATACACCATGGAATACTATACAGCGTAAAAAGAATGAAATCACATCCTTTACAACAATGTGGATGGAGCTGGAGGCCTTAATCCTAAGCAAATTCATGCAGGATAGAAAGCCAAATGCTGTATGTTCTCACTTACATGGGGGAGCTAAATATTGAACACACATAGACATCAATATGGGAAAATAGACTCTGTGGACTACTTGAGGGTGGCGGGAGAAGGATGGGTTAAAAAAATACCGACTGGGGGCGGTCTCTGCAGCCTGCCTTGCCTGTCTCTGTCTGGGATCGCTCCTCCTCCTGCTCCTCTCCTGCTCCTGTTGGGCCTTGTGACCACCTGGTTACCTGTAGGCAGGCCTCCATTCAGAGTAGCATTGCCACAGGGATGGGTCCTGTCACTCCTCACCCCACCCCCAACCCAGTTACCCTCCCCTGAGCCCTGGTTCCCTGTTGAGGTCACTCAGTGCAAGGAGAGCTGGGACCTCGCGGCCCGCTCTCCCCACCAGCGCTTCTGCCCTGGCGTGGGAGGCACCACACCCTCCTCTGCCCCATGCCGGGCCTGAAGGGGCCCCTTCAGATCACAGCCGCCACCACAGCCACTGCCTCACACCGGAGGGCATGACACAGGGGTGGCTTTCCCAGCTGGCTGCCACAGGGAGCGCTAGATGCTTAGCCCGCCCCGTGGAGAGACCTAAAATCAAGGCATGACTTAACAGCTTATTTTGTAAGAGAAAAGCTCAACCCAAAGGCAGATTGTTAGTTTGGACTTTATTGCAAGCAGAACTGCTATGATGTGCTTTTAGCACTGAAGTGAGTTCCAGGCTAAGAACAGTAAGTGGCTTCTCTGCTTTCCCTCCCAAGCACAAGTGTATTCACCTTGCAGACTTGAATCACTGAAGATGTAAGCCAGCTGTTACTCTCATTTTGGGAGACACCCTGTGGGCAGCATGAAGACTGTCCCTGATCGAAGTCTTTAGTAAGCAGGAAGGAGTCAAGGTTAAAGAATGTGTTTGCTTACCCTGGACTACAGTATTTTGGAAAATGAACCAAGGCTTGGGTTTTGCTCTGGAAGCCTGTCCTGCCTGCTTCTGTAATCTGGCGCTCTGCATCCAGATCTTGGCACTTTATGGACACCACCGTCTGTTACTCTTACGATTCTCTGCTATTTTGGGAGTTCAGACGTGGCACCTTATTTCAGTTCTGAGCTACCTTCTGCCATCCAGAAACGTAGTGGACCTGTAGAACTATATTGTTCTGCTAAACCTGTGACCACTCACATCTCAAGGTCACATAATGGAAAAAATAGAATAGAAACATGGAATATATTAAGATTCATCAGGGGACTTTGACAATTTCTTTCTCTTAGCTCCTCCCTTTTGGGTTACTGCCAATGCATTTTCAACAGTAGGTCAATGTTGTTGTAAGTGGCCCTGGAGCAGTAGCCACAGCAGTTCTTGGTGATTTTGATTCATCCACAAAGCATTTTATCACAGCAAAATAATAAAGGTGCTGGTTTCATTGGCTGCAGGGTACCAGAGAGTAACCCCAAAGCTGAGGTGTGCGCTAAAATCTGGGGGAAGAGGCTGAAGCATTCCACAAAGAATTACTTAAACCCTCCACAAGAACATCTTTAGATTTTGAATGTATCCTTAGAGGACAAGGGATCATACAAATGTGCAGCTTATAATCCGGCCACACATGAATTAAAAGTTGAACCCACTGGCCAAAAGCTCCTTGTGAGTCACCTTTCTTCAGATGATTTTGGCATTCTTCCCCTGCTCGTTCACAGGTATTAGCTGTTCATTCACATAGCCCTGTGCCTTTGGAGTGTGTGTTTAGTGGGGTCCTGGCTCCTCAAGTGTGTTGGCTAAAGAACAGGCAGGATATTGCCCTGGGAAGCAACTGGAGAAGGTTGTATTCTCATCTTGCCATAGATAGCATTGACCCAGTGGACTCTGGAAACGATTCCTGCATGGCGGGAAACAACTCTGGAGATGTAAAATATGTGGCATCCATGGTTAATGTACTTGAACACGCTCCTACTCTAAGGGACTACAGGATCAGATAGTGTCTCTATTTTCCACAGAACACTTTATCTCTGATGTTTGTAGGAACCCAGCTGCCAACCATAACTGGTTTCATAATGCACAGCCTAATCATCCTTCCTCAAGACATTGAACTGCAGGAAATTGACTGAAATTCAGTGGGGTTATTATGCAAGATACTAGGCTACATCAGTGTTTAGCAGATAATGAGATTGGATTTATGCAGTCTACTGGAAAACTTGAAATAGAAAAAGGCAATGGATTCAAGCAAGTTATAATTTTGGCACCAGCAAGCACAAAAGTGGTAGATGGAGACGTTGTTACTCTGTCCTTCAATGCCACCAGGCTGTTGGGTCCGGTCATTTGTTGGTATGACAGCCATGGATTGATAACCAGCCATCTCTCTGAAGTCCTTAGATCTAAATCCCAAAAGTCACACTTACCAAGACCTGGAATCTTGGACCTAGAGCCTGTCTACTTCATCATGTCCCAAGCTGGCTTGAGCTCTCTCCATACTCAGGCTGTGATGTGGGAGCATGTGGAGAAAAACATCTCTGAAGCTACAGATGAACATGGTACCATGCAGGCAGAACCACCTCTCATGGTTGTTCTTTTTGAAACAAACAAAAGGAGAAATAGTCGCACTTTTTGTTGCTACTCAGAATAATGAAAAAAAAAATAAGAGATGGTTCAGAAACTGTATTATTCAGCTCATTTCCAGAGAAAGTACATCCCAGTGCAGTTTCTAGAAACATCAGAGAAAAATGCCAGTGGTATCTCTGTTCCTGAGGTTCCCACCAAATTGAAACCCTACAGACCCCCATACCAGATACATACAACCTGGTGTGGAGGGCAGGCAAGGAAAGTGGACTGCCCATCAATGCCTATTTTGTGAAGTATCAAAATCTGGACTATGAAGTTGATGTGATGGGAAGTTGGCACAGGGTTTGAATCCCAGGAAGTGAAAGTGAGCTTCATTTAGCTGAAATGGAGCCATCTGGTCTTTATGAACTCTTGATGGTAGCAAGAAGTGATGCAAGTGAAAACCCACCTGCCATGCTTACCTTCTGAACCAGCAAAGAAAAAACAGCATCATCAAAAAACACCTAGACATCCTCTCAACCCGTAGGCACCCCCAAGTATCCTGTTGTTTCAGAAGCTGCAAACAACAATTTTGGAGTGGTGCTTACAGATTCATCTAGGCACAGTGGCGCTCCAGAGGCACCAGATCACCTGATTATCTCCACTGCATCAGAGACGTTGGTCTATGTCACTTGATTTCCTTGGGCAATTGGGAATTCTTCAATCGCTGCCTTCAAGGTCAAATATAAATGGATGAGGACCAGTGACTGGCTGGTGGCAGCTGAACATATCCTTCCTTCCAAAATTTCTGTGCAAGTTTGTAGTATAGAACCAGGTTCAACATACAAATTTTGGGTCATTGCTATCAACCATTATGAAGAGAGTTTTCAGAGATCAGCGTCTCATCCTTATCCAGGTGACTGGGTTCCCCAGACTTTTTTCCAACTGTGCAATAACGGACCTCACATTGTATACACGGAGGCTGTCAGCGTTACTCAGATTGTGCTAAGTGGACATACATTCCATGAAGTAACAATAACACTTCCATTCTTTTATGTCTATTACTGACCCACAGATAATGACAACGACAAAGTTTATAAGAGGGATGTTACAGAAGGTTCAAAGGAGTGGCACATGATTGGCCATCTGCTGTCAGAAACTTCCTATGGCATTAAAATGCAGTGCTTCAGTGAAGAAGAAAGTGAGTTTAGCAATGTGATGATCTGCGAGACTAAAGTGAAATGTGCTCCTGGAGCTTCTGAGTATCCGAAAGGCTTGAGTACCCTCTGAATTCCTCAGGAAGTGAAGGAAATGCGAGGCCAGCAACCAGCCCTGACAGAAGCAGTGACATGTTATATCTGATCCTTGGCTGTATGCTGGGTGTCTTGGGCCTCATTCTTATGGTTTTCATTGAAACGTGCCTGTGGAAGAATCGCCAGCAGAATATCATACAGAAATATGACGCTCCAGGATACCTCTATCAAGGATCAGATATTAATGGGCAGATGATGTAATAATACACCACTCTCTCAGGAGCAAATGAGATAAATGGAAGTGTTCATGGAGGCTTACTGAGCCATGGCGGTCTCAGCAGTGGCTGTTCCCACCTTCACCATAGGGTTCTCAATGGAGTCAGTGTAATTGTGAATGGGAGCTTAAATGGAGGACTTTACTCTGGGCACACCAACTGTCTTACAGCAATGGGAATGGAACTGGAGGTTGTAATCCTAAGCAAATTAATGCAGGATCAGAAAATTAAATGCTGTATGTTCTCACTTATAATTGGGAGCTAAGCATAGAATACAGAGAGACATCAGTATGGGCAAAACAGACTCTGTGGTCTACTTGTGAGTGGAGGGAGAGAGATGGGCTTAAAAAACTACTTATTGGAGGCGGACTCTACAACCGGCCTCGCTTGTCTCTCACAGGATCCCTCCTCTTGCTCCTGGCATGCTCTGGGCAGCCTTGAACCCGCCGGGTTACATGTCCACTCCCCTCCGCCTGGAGGAGCGCTGCCGCGGGGGCGGCCCCAGGTCCCCTACCCTGAGCCCTGATGCCGGGCTCCAGAGTCAAGGTGCCAGAAGAACCAGGACCCAGTGCCCGCCTGACCTACCCAGCGCCTGCGACCTGGCCTGCAAGACACCGCGCCTTCCTCTGCCCTGCGTGGTGCGTGGAGGGACCCCTTCGGATCACAGCCGCTGCCGCCATAGCCGCCACCATAGCAGCCGCCACCATAGTAGCCGCCGCCATAGCAGCCGCCACCATAGCAGCCGCCACCATAGCAGCCGCCACCATAGCAGCCGCCACCATAGTAGCCGCCGCGGGCGTCCGAGGGAAGGACCTGAGGGTGGCTTTCCCAGCCGGCGGCCCCACAGGGACTCTGGATGCTTAGCCCCCCCGGCCGAGAGATCTAAAATCAAGGCATGACTTAACAGCTTATCTTGTAGGAGAACAGCTCAACCCAAAGGCAGATTGCTAGTCTGGACTTTATTACAAGCAGGACTGCGGTGATGTTTATAGCACTGAAGTGAACTCCACTGTAAGTACAGAAAGTGGCTTCTCTGCTTTCCCCCCGAAGCACAATCATATACACCTTGCAGACTTGAATCACTGAAGATGTAAGCCAACTGTTACTCTGACTTTTGGAGACTCCCTGTGGACAGCATGAAGACTGATCAAAGTCTTTAGTAAGCAGAAAGGAGTCAAGGTTAAGGAATGCGTCTGATTACCCTGAACTGTAGTACCTTGGAAAGTGAATCAAGGCCTGGGTTTTGCTCTGGAAGCCTGCCTTGCCTGCTTCTGTAATCTGGCGCTCTGCATGTGAATCTTGGACCCCTATGGACACTGCTGTATGTTACTGTCATGATTCTCTGCTCTTCCATGAGTTCAGACTTGGCACCTTATTTTACTTCTGAGCCACTCTCTACCGTCCAGAAACGTGGTGGACCTGTAGAACTACATTGTTCTGCCAAACCTGTGACCACTCATAGCTCATGGTTGCATAATGGAAAACAGTAGGATAGAAACATGGAACATATAAAGATTCATCAGGGGACTTTGACAATTCTTTCTCTTAACTCCTCTCTTTTGGGTTTCTACCAATCCCTTGCCAACAATAGCGTTGGTATTATTTTGAGTGGCCCTGTAACAGTATCCGTGGCAGTTTTTGGTGATTTTGGTTCATCCACAAAGTGTGTTATTACAGAGGAGGAAAAAAGTGCTGTCAGGATAATAGAAACGATGTCAGCTGCGTTCGCACAGAAAATCCAGAAGAGTTCAGCAGAGGAGACAGCTGTGTCTATTCAGAAACAGACAGCAACAATTTACATTGGAATCCTCTTATTTTGCCACCTATCTCAGAGGACAGTGCTGAAAAGACATCATGGCCTCCTCCTGGTGTTCCTTTGGACAGCCCCTCAGGTGTCCTCCAGCGGCCCCAGGAAACCGGAGGATGTGCAAACAACCAGTCATCTTCTGACTTCAAGCCTGTAACGAACTGCACAAAACAGGCCTGGGAGTGAACTATGTGAAGGATCTTAATTCAAATCAGAGAAAATCATTCTTTATTTTTTTTGCAGTATAATGTCATGTGAATGTGTCTTAAAATGTGTGCCCTTTTATGTTATTTATGCCTTAAAAGTTTTCTTACACGTTGCTTCCTTGCTCTCAGTAAGAAACAACCTTGTTTTGCATAGCTTTCAATCACCTGGAGGGCAGAGGGATCATTGCAAATTTTCTAACAACTGTAGTGGCAGTAAGAACTCCTCATGCATTGTTGTTGTTGTTGTTGTTGTTGTTGTTGTTGTTGTTGTTGTTGTTGTTGTTGTTGTTGTTGTTGTTGTTGTTGTTGTTGTTGTTGTTGTTGTTGTTGTTGTTGTTGTTGTTGTTGTTGTTGTTGTTGTTGTTGTTGTTGTTGTTGTTGTTGTTGTTGTTGTTGTTGTTGTTGTTGTTGTTGTTGTTGTTGTTGTTGTTGTTGTTGTTGTTGTTGTTGTTGTTGTTGTTGTTGTTGTTGTTGTTGTTGTTGTTGTTGTTGTTGTTGTTGTTGTTGTTGTTGTTGTTGTTGTTGTTGTTGTTGTTGTTGTTGTTGTTGTTGTTGTTGTTGTTGTTGTTGTTGTTGTTGTTGTTGTTGTTGTTGTTGTTGTTGTTGTTGTTGTTGTTGTTGTTGTTGTTGTTGTTGTTGTTGTTGTTGTTGTTGTTGTTGTTGTTGTTGTTGTTGTTGTTGTTGTTGTTGTTGTTGTTGTTGTTGTTGTTGTTGTTGTTGTTGTTGTTGTTGTTGTTGTTGTTGTTGTTGTTGTTGTTGTTGTTGTTGTTGTTGTTGTTGTTGTTGTTGTTGTTGTTGTTGTTGTTTATTTTCTGAAGTTTCCTGACTTTTTTTCCAGAATGTCTTCCTTTTAAACAGGCACCTAAAGCACTGGTCAGCAGAACTCCTGACCACTGCTGCCTCTGCGTGACAAGGACATTGGAGCTGTCTTTGGAAAGATCTTCTCCACATTAATAAATGATTATGATATATTTTTTAAAAACTACCTACTGGGTACTATGCTGACTACCAAGGTGACAGGATCCGTATTCCAATGACAAGGGTAATGGAGACATACAATTCTATAGTCATTTATATTTATATATATATATATGAAAAATAGTGCTTGGAAAATTAACTTACTAATTGAAAAATATACATATGAATGACT